>JAWDGP010007340.1:0-12263 GCA_033675545.1 Elysia crispata
GTAAAGGTGTCTGTCCACAAATTGGAGAAACTGAGAAGCAGATTGTATTGGTTTAAATAATTCAGCAGTTGAACTCGACACAATCGAAATTTAATGTAAGAAAATTGAAATAAATGTAGTTTAATATATTGTAATGTAATGGTCTTTCCTTCTAAATTCTTACTTATAATAAAAGATAAAAGGATACCTTTAGGCGCAAACTTTACATATGTTCAGAAGTATGTCTATGAGATAGTAGTGACGGACTTAAGTGCTTCGATAGAGCGTTTTATCCAAGTTTTGTGATTTTTTTTCATGCCCTTGAGTAATTGATATGTCAACCTTACAATTTCATTACTAATATACATATAATGCAATCAATCACAAACACATTTAAAATATTCATAAAGCACTTATCTATATATATTTACTTAACGTTTAGTTTACTAGGCTGCTAAAGTCATAGTCAGTCGTTGGGTTGGGTTACAGTTAGCGACAAGGCATCAGTCAATTTACTTGTGTAAGCCTGGACTACCAGTTATTTCCTGTCTGGTTTTTAACAATATCTTAAATCTTATTAAAATCATGAATGTAAATAGCATGAGATTAAATGATAAATTTTAGTTTAGGAGCATAGAAGCGATGACTAGCTAGTTTCTGTGATATATTTTTTTAAATAAAATACATACATGTATTACGGTCACCAAGTTATAAACAGTTTATATGAATTTGTGATCTAAATAAATATTTGCAGCCCCAATTTTTCCTTAAATTTAAATATAGAGAATAAAGAAAACATCAGGCTCACATTGACATAAAAATTATTTTTCATTAATTCAAATACATGTACATGTAGTCAGTAAGTTGATGTGGATGAGATATTCTCTGCTTGAAAGGCTCAGAAAACAAGATTATTAGTCAATCAATTGAATTAGGATGTCTGTGTATCATCATTTCATTGGTACATTGATGATATAATTTTTTTTAAATAGGCTCTCCCATGTAATTGTTCCTTTCATGAAGTTTATCTTTAACTAATATAAGTTTGCATTACTCATCAAAAGTCTTTTGTGAACTGGTTGAGCTCTTTCAGCACCAAGGCTTTCTTCCTCATTCCTGCTACATCCAAACTTCTCAAACAAAAAGAAAAGGAAACTAATATTTCACTTATTTTCTTTTGAAATTCCCATGATTTCTCTCTTGAAAATCTGAAGGCTGTTAGGTTCGGGTGCTGCAATATATATGCTGTCCCTGCATTCGTAAATTGATCCTGCTGGCAAGCATGGCACCATTCACATAGATGCAACCTTGAGCATAATTCGCAGATAAATCAGAAATCATTAATGCCTGAATGCCTTTCCTTTTCATAGCTTTATCTCTGCTTTTTTTTTATGTCATTCATTATGAATTGTAAGCCAATATTGTGTCAGGTACTCTTGTCAAGCTATGAAATACCCAGTAGATGTTGTTCTTTGAGTTTGGTTAATGTTGGAAATATGAAGAAGTAACTTAACCATGGTTTTCCTTGCCATTTTTGGCTAGTTTGATAAAAGTGATGTAAATTGTAATAGGAGTACAAAAGACATTCTCACTCATTGAGTTGTTCACAGAGTCATTGAGTGAAAGTTATCCATGATTTTACTGTCTCATCGGAACAAATTAACTGATTTACAGAAGATTCACATCCAAAGTTCTTGATACCATACCTGAAGTATTAGCGGTGCACTTAAGACGTAGGGAATGAGAATGGAAGTGCACAGTATCATGGTCAATGTTTAAGTATGCCATAGTTTAAGAATGTCTCTTCCCTTCTTTTATATACTAAAAATACATATAAAAGTATCTTTTCCTATACAGTCTGCATGAAATATTTTGAACTGACAAAATAGTTTTTGGAAAATTTTCCATTTTGCCTCCTAAATAACAAAAATAAATGATTAGTTTTTAAGAAAGGAGAAAATTCAGTGAGAAGACAAGCTAATGGACTAAGACATCCTATTGAAAAAAAACGAATTAAAACAATCCGTTAATTAAAATAATCTTAATCTTACATTGTAACAAGTTAAACCTCTTGAAAATCTTGTAATATCTACTCTTTAGTGTAGGCGATCATAACCTTCCTCACATCTCGATCCTTCTTCACTTTAGTAATACATTTAGCAACTTTATCAGAACATCTAACAATACATACTTTCTCTCCGTTTCCTGACTGCATTTTCCTCTGATCATTCCAGTTGTCACAAGTTGTTCCACTTTCAGTTTCTCTCTCTTCTCATCACATGGCCACCTCGATCCTTCGCCACTTTAGTCATACATTTAGCAACTTTATTAGAACATCTAACATTACATACTTTCTCTTTGTTTTCCGGCTGCATTTTTCTTCGATCATTCTAGTTGTCACAAGTTGTTCCACTTCCAGTTTCTCTCTTCTCATCACATGGCCCAAAAAAGGTTGCCCGACATTTACATATTTTATTCATGAGTGATCTTGTTGTAAAAGCTTCTCATAACTGTTTTTTGTTTTTTTTATTTCTTTGCAGTCCATGAGATTTGTGGCAGTCTCTGTACCGACCGCATTTCTGTTGCCTCCAGTTTTTTTGTAGCTGTTTTGAAATTGTCCAGGCCCTGCTTACATAATCATGATGGGTTCAATATTATAGCATTCCAGGGCTCTTCTTCTTGCGTGGATGAAGATGTATTTATTAATTTTTGTTAGTGCTGATTTCATTCTCTGGAAACTCATTTTTTTCTTGCGCTGTTCTTGATACAATTTCAGTGTTATTGTGTCCATCACTTGATATATTATTTAAATACCCAAGTATTTGATTTGAGCCCTTTGCCTGAGGCTGTTCCCGTTGATGAAGATGATTTGTGGATGCTCATTGTCATTTTCAACCCTTTCTTTCTCTCTTCTTGAACAATGTCTGTTAAGCCTTGTAAGTCTTCCTTATTTTCTGTAAATAATGCAGTGTCATCAGCATATCTCAAGCCCACCTAGTCCTACTTCAATAGTATCAAATTGTCGAATATGTTCTTTTAACAACAGAGAATCTCATAATGAAATCCAGCCTTAGAGCTGCATAGCATTTTTTTTCTCATTTATGGATTCTGTTTTTGATTTTCATCATAGCCTTATGCTTTAGATAAACGAAAACTATAAATAATAATAAAAAAAATATGTGGATGCAAATTTGAATAATCAAGGGTAGGTGCACTAGTTGTCCTACTCCAAGTGGTCTGAGTGTTATTTTTTTGTCCTCCCCACCATCGTGAGCTCTGGATATTCTAAAACTCCATCTTTTTTCTCTCTTTCTGTTTAGCTTATACCTTCTAATCCATTGCACAAATGGATAGACTATTAATTACACGTATTACCCTCAAAGTGCTCTCTGGTGGCTCCTCAATTTTCCCCCCTGCCTGTTTTTCTCATTTTTTTTCCCTTCTCAGAACAGCCTATCTCCTTCCTAAAATATGTATTTTCTTTTTGCCAATATACACCTGATGTTGTGACAGGAATTTTGAAATAAATTTTGTGTATTGTTTTCTTCTGGAGTTATCGTATTTCAAATAATTTATTTTTCAAGGGGCTGAACTGATAAAAAATACAATGATGTAAAAAATCTCGACTTCGAAATAAAAATTTAAAATTCTGACGACTTAAACTAGCTTTTAGTGGTCAAAATTTGATGTAATTTCATTAAAAACTGTAGGAGCCTTTGTTTCTAAAACACATAACATACTATAATATGGTGGCAGCCATAAATTTTGTTTTTCTTCAAATTTGGGCATGGGCTATCCTATGGTCGCAGGTTAATGGTTGTATATGCACTTATATCCGGTATTTTAGAAAAAAAGGTCCTGTCTCACCCCCCTTTAAAAAATTAAAAAAATGCAGTCCATAAACTTTTTTCATGAAACATACAACCAATTAACGTGATGTACATGGACAAAACAGATAAAAAAAACAACTTCCAACCAATTTTCAAAAAATAAACAGGAATTGAGAGTAGAAATATTATTCATAATTCAGAACAAGTGTGAATCATCAACCCCATACTTAAGGCAAAAAAAACTGAAGTAGTATTGCCCAAAAATCATGCTTTTAAACAGATCTGTTGTCTCCACTTGCCTTACTAGCAGCACCATAAAACAATTTCTATTAGGGGCTCTCAGGGTTGCCACCACTTAATCTTCACCTTTATGCAGGGTAAGTTAACAAATAAGGAAAAATCAAACATTCAGTTTTGCAATGGTCTATTAGTTGCTATTCATATTCGACAATTTCTTTTTTTTTTTTTTTTTTTTTTGGTCTAATACATGTAGTGTATTTCCTTTATTATATTATTTACTATCATTACTAAAATGTACATGTATAATTGTATTATGAAACATTTTAAAATAGTTCTGAAATCAATCTGAACAGACGCAACATTAACACACAAAAATTCAAAGCTAAAAAAGGGGAGAACTACATTATCCCGTTCATGACTTAACATGCCACTTTGAAATGTTTCATTTTGGATTAATGACAGGGTCACTTTACAATGCATTTTAAATTTTATTTTTAATGACTGTCAAAAGGAAACCCAGTTTACATGCTCATTACTGGTTCTCCATTTGACGTATTAATTTTTTAATGCTGGCCATTGAAGTCCAAGGCTTAAGTATTTGGGTTATACTATTGATACCTAGTATTGGTAATTACATTATATAGTAATACCACCTAAATAGTGTCATGTCAAATGAAACAAGTCATGACATGGGCAGTATACAAGTTTAAATTTAAATGATGGGAAGAACTTTTCGTAAAAGATCAGGATACTGAAACGATATTTGAAAACACAAGTGCATTAGTTAAAACATTTATAATTTTCCCCTAATAATATTAATATCCAGAAAGATGCATGCGTAGGCCTACTACAATACATGTATGTTCATAGACTGAATAAATTGACATCTTATTTCCTGAGTTACATTACCTCCCACATGATTTTAGTAAGTATTGTTATAAAGTTTCCTGTCTTAACTGAACATTAGATTAGGTTTACCAGCTGCTGGTACTTTGACAAAACACCTTTAATGTAAAAACCTTGATCTGAGAAAAACGCGATTTAGTTTGTTTTACAAATTATCGCTAAGATTTTAATCAGATTTTGTTTTTTTCATGACAAATAGATAAATAAGGGCTTGGTCTGATTTCAAGTTACATAACTTGTATAAAAGTTTAAAAATAAAGAAATTAGAACCTTAAAGGCGTTTTGTCATAGAATTTTTATCACAATAAACCAGAAGTTCTTTGACAAAACGCCTTTGGCGAGCTAAGGGCACATGCGTGGCCACAATAATTTCACAAAACGCCTTTAGTACCACTTTGAGAGTTGAATTTACGCCTTTAGCACCCGTCCTTACTTTAACAAAACACCTTTACAAGTCAAAACCTCATCACATTCTTCTATCTCTCTGTCTATAAACACTTTAATATGCAGTAGAGAAAATTTGATGACTTTATTTTCTTTATTGGTTTTACAAAAGAGCTACAGTGGACTAAGAAATAGCATATGAATGAAGACATGATGAATTAATGTGTTCACAGAAAGATATGGTGTTTCCATAGAATATATAACGTACAGATAAGATTATATCATTCGCTAAACTGGAATTGTGGTAAAAAATGAAAAGAAAGGTAAAGGTGGGTATTAAATCAAACATATTAAGAACGTCCAGGAAAATACTAACTCGAATAAAAAGAAGACGGACATTAATTTAGAGAATACGCACGTTTAGGGAGAGCGTATGAAGAGACATAAAAAGAAATATAATGGAAAGATTCAAATAAAATACATGTATAACTATTCCAAAACACTATTTACAACAGTCTTTTTAAAATCTTCTGTGATGTCGATTTCCGTGAGGTCGGAGACTTGGTTGTCTGTTTGGATGGTATTCCAAAAGGCACGTTTTGGTTCGGACATGAGGCGTTGAAGTGACTCAATGATTTTCATTTTCTTCCACTCCGGTATTCCTCAAGGTTCTGATCGGATCTGTCGTATTTTCGAACCAGAAGCAATATCTCTTTGAGTCTTTTTCATCAGAAAGTCACACTTTTCAAAAGCGTCATCATCGTGTAATAATTAAAAAAAAGACTCTTTGAGCCTCTTGAATTTGCTTAAGGTATGGTATCTTTACAGTTTTTCCTCCACTGACACGTTTGTCACACTTGACGAAGTCATGGTAGTGCATTTCTACAGTTTTTGGAGCACCACCACATGGCTGAATAACCGTCACAAAATCGTGAAAGTTGTAGACATTCTTCCTCGGGCGCATATTGTTTTCCACCAGTCCATGAAATGGATTAGCTGACAGGAAAGTGTGACCTGTTTCGAGGTACTTAAATGTAACTGTCTGTGGTAGGACACCTGCATTGCTATTGATGTATCTATTAATTGACGTGAATAAATTCCAGTTTATATTTTGAGCTGAGCAATTGTCGCACCAGATCACAATGTCTTTGGCGTCCTCAGCCATCATTGAAATTGCCTTGATGAAGGCAGATGTAACGTCAGCAGCTGAGCGACCAGATATACCCTCGTGCCACAAAATGGACGACACTTGTTTGGCGTGCTTCTTCTTGTGCTGATCACCTAAAGGTGTGAATGTTTCGTGATATGCCACAAGCCGGTTGACGAAGACACAAGATTTGACACCGGGCATTGATGGTAGCATAATTACCTTTTGCATGTCAGCCGCTACGTAAATCTTTGTCCCCCCCATCCGGATCTTCCTCTGCGTCTTTCTTATAGTGGATACGACCACTAACGTAATTTCTGCATAACTTTTAAAGAATGTAGTCGGTACGAGTTCACACTCTAAATATGATAAGTTGTAAAGTATCTTCCAATCAAATAAATATCCACTTACCTAGCTATCAGGCCTTTGAACAGATCTTAGAATTTTTTTTCAGGATTCATAGCGAAGCAATCGTTAAATATCTAGAACCGTTTCACTGCTATTTTATACTAAAAAAAATTTGGATTCTTCAGTGATGTTCATTTAATAGAGAAGACAGCTTTTTGCTGGATTTAAATAGGCCTAATTTTTTTTGAGAGGATGTCAAAGGTAAAGGCGAATGTCGAGGATTGGCTTGTGATTGATCTCATAAGACAGTGACCAAACACAATTCAAGCGATAAATGAAACGGCGGTTCATGAGCCGGAGTAAACCTCATTTTCTTGAAAAAACATGATCATCAGGCGTTTTGTGAAAGCACAGGCGCACCCCTTTTACTGTAACGGCAATGAATTACACCTTTAGCTTTATATTAAAGGCGTTCTGTCAAAGTAAAGGCGTTTTGTGAAAGTACTGAGGCATGCCTTAAGACTAAGGGCATTTTTTTCCGTTAAAAAATTCAAATTTATTCAAATTCAAAGATTTTTTCAAGCCTTAGATTTTGCTATAAGATAGAGAACGAAAATATCCATTGATTTAAAGAATAAAAAATTTTCGCGCCAAAACTGCTAAAGGCGTTTTGTCAAAGTACGGCAGTCTGCAGTCTGGTAATAGGTATTCCAAACTGAGCTGTTAGCCGACTGGAAAATGGTCGGCCGGGCATGAAAAACGTAGATCTACCCTTTTTTTAAAGTGTTGTGTTATCGTCATTAATAATATTTTTTCAATAAAAACCATATCAAAATGTTGTGTTATTTATCGTCTTTTCTTTTATATAACTTTGGCATGAAAAAATATCCGATAGGTCTATTAAAGAGCGTGTGAAAGGTGTCAGTTTTTGTAAATTATTGTCCGATTCGCGGCAGCGCCGAGCTCGGCCGATCCGACCTAGCTCTCTTCAAATGACTATCGCTTTTATCACAAGAAAGATACTTTTATACGGTTTGAAACACATTAAAGGGCAGTAATTCTGCTTTCTTTTGATACCACACACAACGAGGTACGCCGTGAAGAAGGAAAAGAAACTTTCAGAAGAAGACGAAAATTTAGAATTTTTAATGGTTTCAAGGAACATTTCCCGGCTTGTGTAGTACCAATAGGAAGGCCATCCATTTTTCTAAAAGAATTCACAAACATCATTTGATTGTGTAACCTGTGGATGCAGCGAAAAGAGTTCAAACGCAGACACTTAGACCCATTTTAGCCCTTGCCGAGACCCGAAATGACGGCGGGTCAGTCTAGTCAACAGACTCAGTCCGGCATGTATGGAGAACCCATCGCAGAACGCACTTCGCATCCCCAAACACTCAATGTGGAGGACATTTTATGTGAGTTAATACTACTTTATTTCTTTACATAAATTGATTTAATTATATTGGCTAATATATGTGTAATAAGAACTATTTTATTTTCTTATCGACTGTTTGTCGGTAAACGGAACAGCCACACTCTCATTCAAGAGTGACCTTCACTACTTTACCTTCGCTGACTTTATGACGTTACGAGAATATTATTTTCTATCGGCTCTCCAGTGCAATGGTTCTAAAAATAGGTCTAACTTCTGCATTTCTGTAAAATTTGTAGACAGCTGTTTTGCGTTTGTTAAGTGTTTACGTTTTGATATGAATCAAATATCTATAGATCTAATTTGATTCAATATTAAAACAGACACAGTAAATCTTATTTTCTCACAAGGCAGAAGTACTAACACTAATGTTTTAGTCAAGATTGTAGTACATAATGCTTAGATCTACGAGAATCTGAATTTGACAGTTGTACTTGTACTGTAGTCTGTAGATCAAGGATGGTCTGGACAGTAACTAAAAACAAAAGCAATTTTCGATCATATATGTCATATATCAGTAAATGATATTTATGAGACTTTTCTATAATTTTGTCATAGGATGCAATTTGCTTTAAAAAGAAAGTACAAGACAATTTAAGTACACATGTCTGGCCTCTAGATCATTGTTCACAGTCACATCTTGCGAAAGGTTTTTTTTTTAAATTATTATCATTATTATTATTATTATTACTACTATTTTTATTCTTACTTCTACTACTATTACTACTACTACTACTACTACTACTACTACTACTACTACTACTACTACTACCACTACCACTACTACTGCTACTGCTACTGCTACTGCTACTACTACTACTACTACTACTACTACTACTACTACTACTACATATGTTTACATTGTATTATTGTAATTACATTGTATTTTATTAAATTTTTTAAAAACTTTTTTTGGTGGAATGGTGGTTTTGCTTTTGGTTTATAAAGCACCTTCATTACAGGTTTTAAATAGCTTTTATTTATCATCAACATTTATTTTACAACAGATGATGATAACTTCCGAGGGATGAAGGATCATTTCCTTATGTGTGGGAGAGGCAGAAGACCAGCTCTACCTTCTCTGCTGCTACTCAACAACCGGGTCCTTGTTCACTGCGTCCAAGCGTTGTGTTTGGTTGCAAGGGTATCCTGATCATCTTTGGCATCTTCCAGGCCTATGAGACCCAAAGAGTGAGACTTAAACAAGTCAATGATTCCAGGTTTGTTCGCATTAGCATCAACAACCTTGTGGCTAGGAACCAAAACCAATTTCTATCCTTTAAATTTTTATATATATTTAAGATAAAGGGTTTTCTTCGAATCCACAAGGTTTTTGGCTGTTGAGATTTAATGAGAAAATATAGAGCCAGCAGTCTTAGTCACAGAAAGCAGCAGTTGTGTAAATATCATAAGCTAACTAAACTGATACTTTTTTTAATGGATTTTAATTGAGGAATCTTGTTTAAAAACCCTCTGTGGCTCTCATTAAATGATTAATTATTTAAAACATTGTCTAAGAAGTGTCATTCAGTTCCAACAACAGAGAGGACAAATACTCAGTCATATTTTTTTTATAGTTTTCTTTATTTAAAAACAAAAGTAGGCATCAAATTCATACCAGATTGTCAAGTTATGTGGAATCAATTTCAAATTTTTACAGCACAAACATTTTCGAAGTATTGGCATTGTTATCAAATTTTCCTTGATATGCTTTTCACGCATTATGAAGACACGTTGGGCTGTCTTGTAAATGAGATTGGAAGAAAATGGCAAGACTTTTCTTTAAAAACATCACAAATTGTAGTATTTTTGCTATGGTGCTGATTGCATTTTGTTTAAGATAACGTTTATTTTATAGGATTACTTGAACTGGCACAGTATACAAATATTTTTAACAAATAACCTCAGGTATCAAGACTTTCAAATCATTGTTAGGAGAAAAAAATTATATTTTTGAAGAGGGAAGCTGGAAAGTTAACTTGAAAAAAGCCATATTGAAATTAAATAAGCTTTTTTAATTAGATATTTCACTATTGTAGGCTTCTTAAGAGAGTTATATAATTGAACACTTTAGCTGTTTATTTCTTTTAAACTTCAGATTTTTGTGTAAACAATGATTTATTAGAATATGTTTAAAAAAATCAAAGTAAATTTTGTACATATTTTAACATGCACAAGTCACATTTTTAGCACTTTAACATTTTTTATTGATCTGGCATTGATAAGTCTGTATTTGAGAGCAGTGTTAATTTTTTTCTTCCTTTTTTTTTATAAACTCCAAATATTTTGTGAAGAAATTTTTAACAGGGTGCTTCTTAACATTAAATTGAACAGAAAATTTTTGCTTATGTGAAACATTTGCAGGTCCTGTATGTTATTAGTGCCCCAATCTCACCCATCTTCAGCAAACAGGAAAACACGACATTTGATTTAGTCTCTCTGGCCATTGTGTTGTGCACCTGCCCTTTATGGGCCTCATCATTTATTACGAGAGGTATTGTTATGAATGTTTTAATTGTTGTATGCCCATAGAGAGCAGCATTGATCAAGTTGATTTTTACACTGCTCTGGAAGCGTCTTACGCAACTATTAAACATTTTTTTTACTGTTGAGCAGGTTTCCACAACCGTTGGAGAGCACATGGACCAAAGCTTTTTGGACAATAACTATGCTCGCAGCTGCTGTGGCAACAGTCTTGTAAGGCCTACTGTGCTGTCTCAGTTTGTTTCGTTTCATACAAAGTATTTCCAAAGTGGGCGTTGAGTTATTATAGGTTAAACCTCTAGATCTAGTACCATTACAAGCATGATAAAAGATGAGAAGAGAAGGGGAAATTTAGTCCAATGGCAAGATTGACGCCTGTATCCAAATCTAGTTCAACAGAAGGAAAAATTGTCTTTTGAACTCATCGAATCAATCAGTTAGGTACCGTGCTCTTTAGCATTGCCGATCATGACTTTCCACACATCTCTATCCCTCATCACTTTCAGTGCTTCTGTCACTCGTCCTACTTTGAGAAGTCCATCCAACATCTTTTTGATGCTGTTTTGGTACAATCATTCCAGTTGTCCACAAAGATTTTGTACTTTACTCTCTTCTCTTGACATTGTCAAAAGGTTGCCTAGCTTTTAGCTTATTCTATTTATGGTGAATCTTGTAGTGTCGGCTTCTTGTAACAGTTTTTGGTTGATTTCTTTACAGTCCATGAGATTTGTGGAATCTCATTTTGTTATCTCAGTTTCTTTTTGTAACTGTTTTGAAATTGTTGCAAACTTTTGTATTGATACATCAGAATGGGTTCAATAGAGCACTTCAGGGCTCTTCTTTTTGTGCGAATTGAGATGTAGTTTTATTTGTTAATATAGATTTCATTCTCCTGGAAGCTCAGTGTAAGTTACGTCCATCACTTGATATTAAAAAATTTTAGAATATTTGAATTGGCCCCTTTGCTTGATTTTATTACCTTTGATAAAGATGTTGATATGCAGGAGACTATAGCTTTGACTAATCACCAATACAGTTCTATCTTTTCCTTTCAATTGCAACCTTTTTTCTGCTCTCTTCTTCAAAAATCGTTAATAGTTGTCATAAGTCTTCTTTATTTTCTGGAATTAATACATTATAAATAGCGTATCTCAACATGAATGGGAAATTATTTCCACTTTTAGTTTTGTGGGCTTTTTGCCATAAGCCCATAAAGTCTATGCTTTCCATATCAAGCAGCTCACAGTGGATGGGTGGACACTGTCTCTTCCCAGGAATTTTACCCATGCTGATAGAAAGGCAGCAGCATGCAGCTGAAATGCAATTCACACTACTTTTAAACACAAAATTGCAAAACATGCAATACTGATGTCATTCCCAATAAAATTTCATTTTCAAATTTTTTTGTGGGGTATATTATTAACTATTTTTGTTGTTGTCTAGCTCAGTCTGTGGCATAATATTGAGTTCCTGCATTGCCAACAGAGCAATACAAAACTGAACGAAGTAC
>JAWDGP010007341.1:0-2500 GCA_033675545.1 Elysia crispata
GTCTGTGCATTCTAAAGGAACCAGGTTTGTTATGACATTTTGTAATTGTAATGTTTTTTTTTTATCTTTTGCCTGTCTTTTTCCATGAAATTAACTGTGGCACATAGTTCTTCCGTACTTCATTACTTCTCTTCTAGACCTCACAATTTCGTATCAAATGTCGTTTCTACAGGTTACACGAACACTAAATTGATCCAGTCTACCATTTCTACCGTTTTTGTCTTTGCGATCGGACCACACCAGACTAAAAAAAAAGGAATTAAAACTCTCGAGAAAGTAAGAAACTTAAAACATTCTTTGAAGTCTTCAGACCTAAATAGGATTGTGTTATGTTTCACTATACATCTCTAGATCTATAATCGAACATCAATATATTTCCGATATACACTTGAGCTGCGAATAGTGAGGCAACGAAAACTGACTGTTTTTGTGTGGTTACAGAATATCTAAAGAAGAATATTCTTTGAGACGTTAACATATAAATAATCATTATTTTCTACAGTAGGGATACACCAGCTCTCTTTAAAATCAATCCAATTTACAATCCGTCCAATTAATGACGCAACCAGTGGAAGCGAAAAGAGCCCTCGACCTTCTGTTAGTGTTAATTTTTTCAGAGCTTTCAGCAATCACAGACATACTGGCAAACAGAAGCTGTTTTCAACTTCGTTATGTTTACTTATATTTTCTGACCATGGCACAGACCTGTTCTGCCTGACCACTGACAACAGTGATCCAGATCGAGGTTATGCTTCGCTGCACTCCAGGAAAAAAACTGTGTCAGAGAGTGTTTTTATTACTTTTAATTAAGTGCTCACAAACTCAAGTATGTGATATATGAGTATGAAATAATGTGGAAAAACAGATAATTCTAAATGCTCATCATAAATGCTATCATTAACTCAGAAAAAGTGCCAAGACGTCATCTGCTTTGCGGGGATTCCTGTTCTTTTTACAGACATGATAATAACCGTTTAAGAGGATCTAAAAATAGCTTGAGATTTCCCAAAGTAATCTGCCCTATGAAGTCACCTTCATGATTCGTAATAAAATTCATATGATATGATTGAATCTTAATAAGGCAAACGTTAAAGTGAAGCCTAATATATTCTTCTGTTCTGGAATAAAATCTAATTACCATTCTGTCTTCCATTGAAATCGGTATGGTCTACATGGCAATTTCTGCCCTCTCACATAACTAAGTTACTAGACACCACACAATAGCTGGTTTTTTATTTAAGTGCTGGTATAGTATTAGTGCTAAATATTTCACACCTGTTTCTAATTTACCTCTGCACAACTATTTGAAAAAAAACTTGAAACATAATCAACTTGGTGCGAGTTTGGATTTTACACTTTGTAGCATACAATATAGCCTACAATGTGGTAAAATCCTTTAGGTATTTTTACTTTTTCTATTTAAGAGAAGTAATATTTATGTCTTCCAAAAATGCAGTTATTGCTGTGCAACTATTTTTCTATAATGATATTTTTCCTTGACGAATATAGCCCACTCAAGGTGTTGCCACAATGGCGAGCTGGTCTCTACTTTCACTTCTGTTGGTGGCTGGTTGGACCGGAAGCGGTACCCAAGCCTGTGTCATGATGCATATGGGGACAGAATGTCCTCAGATAGCCGTACAGGAGAACTTTGACATCACCAGGGTAAGGACAATGAGGCAGAAAGAGAAAAAGGGAGGGAGAAAGAGTGATAGAGAGACCCAGAGAGAGAGAGAGAGAGAGAGAGAGAGAGAGAGAGAGAGAGAGAGAGAGAGAGAGAGAGAGAGAGAGAGAAAGAAAGAGATCACTACGACAAGGACAGCCAGACAGAATAAAATTGATATAAAGAAAGAGGGAGATAGAGAGAGTGAGTGAGAGAGATATCACTAGAGTAAGGGCAGAAAAACAGAAAATAGATGGATAGAGAAAGAGGGATAGAAATTGAGTGAGAGTGAAGAAAAAATGATAGGCATAGACAGAAACCCCTACGTTAAACTAAGAGAGAGAGAGAGAGAGAGAGAGAGAGAGAGAGAGAGAGAGAGAGAGAGAGAGAGAGAGAGAGAGAGAGAGAGAGAGAGGAGAGACAGACAAACAGATTAGGAGAGGATTTAGTAATATGCAAGAAACGATCCAGTGATCTACGTTGGATGGTCTGTTCGTCTGTCTGATTGAATTATACAAAGCTTGACTTCAAGATCACAAGCCCATGATGAGACAGGCCGATCGGAACTGCCCAGGAGCCTCGACAATAGTTTCTACCAATTACGGTTATTTTCGTATTCAAAATGCTAACTCACCCAGGTTTCAGAACAAACCCTACCATATTGCAAACCGGCACAAATAAATACAGTATTCTTTACCACATATAGCTCATTCGCAGCAGAAGCTGTCGGTACATTTGTTATAGATATCTAAAAGGGGTTATGTGTCAACATCAGCATGGGCTGTCGGTTCTAACGCCCTTTAAAATCTTTTGTTCTCTTCTTTTCATTTTATTATG
>JAWDGP010007341.1:7500-20000 GCA_033675545.1 Elysia crispata
TAAAACCGCCTCATGTCTGCATGGAAAGAATACGACGATATTCTTTGGTTTAGACTCACAAAAGGTGATTTATACAACAAAGCCATAAGAGGAATTGGAGTAACTTCAACGATAATCACCAGCTCCACAAAACGATACTAGCATGAGCGACGGAGTAAACAAGAGTTCTGTAGAATCCACTAGTATTACCAGAACCTTTAGCTGGATTGACTGCTCTTCTGCCGTTTTCGTCCTCGCGTCATTTGTCTCCTAGTGCTGACCTTATATCATCATCAGCCAAGGCTATCATACTCTGATTTCTTGTTTAACTGAGACAAATGTTCAAGTCAGCTAAAGCTCTAATAAAAGAAAAGATTTAGGAAGGACCTGGTGATACACACTGTAGATTCATGGTTCAGCAAAATTAGCTGATCGTAGAAGTTGACCAGTTCGAGAAAAAATTTCTCGGAGTTGAACTACCACACTTCTAGAGGTTTGTGAACGTCGGACAACTAGGACCTCAGTCTTATTATCAAAGTAAGTATTTTTTACGATTAGGGTGATTCGTTATATCTTTTTAATCTTTCGCATCTTTGGATTCTAAAAAGACAGCATTTATATTATATATATTTTTTTAATCTTTAGCGTGACTTCTTCAATGAAGATAGCGGTGCCACGTAGGTCTTTAGTATCAATGCCGTCTCTAAACATTACACGAATACTTAATTGTTTAAGTCAGAGATTTCTTTCGCCTTTGTCTTTGCGGGCTGCCCTAGTCGTATTATCGGTTATAAATTTCATAGAAGTAAACCTTTCAAATATTATTAATTGAAATCATTGGACCTAGATATGAGCGCATTATGTTTCACTATAGATCATTAGGTCTACAGGCATTAATGCCATGTCGATACATCCTTCAACTGCGATTGGTAGAGCAATAAAGTGCATTTTTTGTGTGGTTTTATAATATATGAACAACAAGGTTATTCACTACAATAACTTCAGAGCAATAATGTTTTTTTTTTTTCTAGAAGCCCAATTAAGATGTGATGCCATGAATTTAAGGGCGAAATAAAAATAAAGGGAAAGGACTTCTGAACGTTCTGTTGATGCTTTTTTTATATAACTATTGGCATCCACAGATATTCATATATATATATATATATATATATATATATATATATATATATATATATATATATAAAACAAAACAAAAACAGACAAAAAAAAAAAAAAAAAAAAAAACATTTTCAACTATAACAACCGGTACTGGCAATTACATAAAATTGTGTCATACGACGGAACTAACCTGTTCTGCCTGATCGCTGCCGGCAGTGATCTAAAACGAGGTTATGCTTCGCCGCACACCAGGGGAAGAAACTGTCAGGGAGTGTTTTCATCAATCCGAATTCTCACAAACTATAGCATCATACAATGTTTTTGAAATAATACTGAAGAATTTTGCTTTTTTAACAAAATATTTTGGTAAATAATTTTTACACTCAGCAAATATGAAAGAAGCAATACCTTGAATAAAAAAAAAATAACTGAGCATTGTAAATCCCTATGCAAAAAAAAAAAAAAAAAAAAAATAGAATGATCAGTCTTGGATATACACTAGTCCAAAAGATTCTTGTTTTTAGAGAAAAGAATCTTAATTTAAGCTTACGTTTAGCCAAATTTGATTGGTGCTAAGTAAGGCCTATATAATATACAGCATACAATGTACTGTTAAATTAAAAAAAAAAACAACAACAAAAAAAAAACCCTCCTCTTTTGAATATTAACGATTTCGCTATCTTAAAAGAGAAGTAATGAAATGTCTTCCTAATAATCCATGATGATATATTCCCCTTTGATATATTTAGCACACTCAAGGTGCTATTGCAATGGCGAACTGGTCTCTACTTTCACTTCTGCTGCTGACTGGTTGGGCCGGAAGTGGTGCCCTTGCCTGTGTCGTGATGCGCATGGGGACAGAATGTCCTGAGCCAGCCGTACAGCAGAACTTTGATATCACCAGGGTTAGGACAGCGAGAGAGAGAGAGAGAGAGAGAGAGAGAGAGAGAGAGAGAGAGAGAGAGAGAGAGAGAGAGAGAGAGAGAGAGAGAGAGAGAGAGAAAAGAAGAGAGGACTGACAAAGAAACAAGCGAGAAGGTCTCGCGGCATGAATATTACGATTTTTGCGTAGGAGGTGTATCATAGGTATTGTTATTCACACTACACATAGATCAATTGTTTACGTGATAGCCTGTTAGATGTATAGGTTTTTGAATCCTAAGTCCTCTAATCGCTTTTTCCTCTAACTGTTATTTGTTACAATGCTTGAGTATCAGCGACTCAGCCCTGCCTTCACCTGCTCTTTTGACAAACACTTACAATCCTTTCTTTTCTCTCGCCTGCCAGTATATAGGGCGCTGGTTCGAGTACGAAAAGTTTCCCAACTATTTCGAGATGGGTGCCCGCTGTGTGATCGCCAACTACACACTCTTCCCCGACAACACAGTGAAGGTGGTCAATGTGGCCATACAGGAGGTCAGCTAGTAAGTCTCTCTCGTGAGGATTTTAATCTTAGAATCAATGTTTCAGTGTGTCAGCATGCTCAAATCCTGGAGCAGTGATAGAGGCTGTGCTAGAAGTGAGTTAGAGGACATGACAGTCATCAGTCATTGACCAATTTTATATCAAGAGCAATCTCGTCAAACATCTCGCTCTATGTAAGTTGTTTCTGTTGCAGGATCTCCGCTCTTTACTCTGTATCACGGTATCCATCCTAATACGAAAAATTTTTGGTTTTTTTTACACAAACAATATTTTTCAAGGAGATAAGGGTACTTAAAGTTTTTCTTTTTCTGTTCAGATTTTTAAAAAAATTGCTATTTAAACAAATATACCTCCCAAAAATCTGATGATACAAAAATTATACCTTATTCTTTTTTTCCAGATGAATTTAAGAATGCCGAAGCTCAATTGACTTATTACATTCATAACTTCAAAACATTGCATTGTCATGGATTTAAGCTCATATTAATGTAATATACAAATAGCCATACGCACAGACGTATAAATTTAAAATGTAAGAAAACGTATTTAAAAACTCTAAGGAAGCTAGATGTCGTGAATCCTTATATCACCACCCCTCGCCTTTACACACACAGACACACACATACTCCTTGGCTCGGATAATTTGTACACACACAGACACACACATACTCCTTGGCTCGGATAATTTGTACACACACAGACACACACATACTCCTTGGCTCGGATAATTTGTACACACACAGACACACACATACTCCTTGGCTCGGATAATTTGTACACACACAGACACACACATACTCCTTGGCTCGGATAATTTGTTCTATATTCCAAAAGTTTACTGTTTTAAATACCTCTGTTCTTCCTTGACACTTTTGTTTGGCGAGTATCCAATTCATTTTTCATATTAAAAGATGACGAATCAACGCCATTTTGAAATCACAATCAAATCGTGATGACATATTAAAAACATAGTAATTTTAGACTACTCGGTTTTTGTAGCTTTATCATTTATACTTGTATTCAGGCCTTAAAAATATTTTTTACCCCTATTGAAAGTTTCGCAAAGGGGTTGCGTATTCAATTAGCAACAAAATATGCCAAATTCCAATTAAATTAAGATGAATCTGATCTGTGAATAAAAAAAATAAATAAGTTTATCTGAACCACGATCTCAAAACTTGTTTTAAAACATGCCCTAAAAGCACATCAGTCTAGAAAAAATAGTTAAAATCAAGCGCAGAAAACTTGTTCTTTTGCAGATCATAGTAAACATGAATATGTGCCTCTCAAGGGGCAGTAAAACAAACAGCGATTGCTGCCCAATCTATCCTTCGACACCAGACTATAATTCTCTATCTTTGCTCTTGTCAGCGGACTCGGCATTTGTCCCTGGTATCGCTCGACTGTTGCTGTCGGGAATGCTACAGTGGTGGACGAATCTGAACCAGCCAAGTTGGGCGTCAGATTCAGCGAATGTAAGTGGGCGGAGAGAGATGCATGTAACTCGTTTATTTTATGCCTTTCAAGTTACATCAATGAATTTAAAAGGACAAATTGCTTTATCCGTCTGTGAAAATATCTTCTATCATATATTTTTGTAAACTTGATTGTGATTTCATTACAAGGGATATAGTTCCGATTTTGAAAGAATTCTAAAATGCCGATTGTGACTTATTACAATGCATTAAGCTTATCTTAATTTCAACTTGAAATTTGAAAGAAAAATCTAGACTTGATTATTTCGGACTGACATTGTATTTACTGATTCTCACCGGCCTCACCAGATGCCCCGAGAGGAAACTACTGGGTCCTGGAGACAGACTATGACACCTACAGCATCGTGTACGGGTGTAGCAAGATGCCGGCTGTCCCCGTCTATGTCGGTAAGCTACCGCGTACCACTATTCTGCTCACTCTTCTCCAAAGTTGTAGTGTGAAACTTGTTTTGTTGTGTGCCTTATTGTGGAGCATTCGAGTAGGAAGAATGACGACTTCCAGCTATACAACCCATACATTGGTCTGAAGGTCTGGACAAAGCGGTTTGGCTTGTTATATGAAACCAGACTTCTACAGCGTCTCGAATAAGACCTCATGTTTAGGGAAAACAGTTAACACTAGGACTCGTTAATTTTTTCTAAAGATAAAGGATAAAGAAATATGGTATCAAATTCATATAAGGGGGGATGGTTTCTGTTTAGGCGGTCGCATGTTTGGCTGCAATGACTAGAGATTCTGTCAAAATGCGCTTAAGAAACCCACTTTTGGACTACCAGGAGCATACATGTACTAACAATGTTTGACTGCTTAAGAAATTTAAACAGTGTCCTAGGGGAACTATAAGTTATGGAGTAAGATCTCTGATTAAGACCTACAACATGAACAACAACAACAACAACAACAACAACAACAACAACAACAACAACCACAACAACAATAACATATACAACAAAAAACTGTTAGTGACTGTTTATGGTACTTAACGTGCTTTGGGTTCAAAAATTCTCCTCTTTCTTCTTTACTTCCTCCATTCACTGTCTGTCTGTCTGTCTGTCTGTCTGTCTGTCTGTCTGTCTGTCTCTCTCTCTCTCTCTCTCTCTCTCTCTCTATCTATCTATCTATCTATCTCTCCATTTCTGTTTCTCTCAATGTCTTGTTTATCTATTTGTCTTTTTCTCTATATATTTTACGTATCGCTGTCTGTTCTCTCTCTCTCTCTCTCTCTCTCTCTCTCTCTCTCTCTCTCTCTCTCTCTCTCTCT
This sequence comes from Elysia crispata, assembly GCA_033675545.1. Classification (NCBI taxonomy): domain Eukaryota; kingdom Metazoa; phylum Mollusca; class Gastropoda; family Plakobranchidae; genus Elysia; species Elysia crispata. The sequence continues at coordinate 12,782 of JAWDGP010007341.1, forward strand.
CTCTCTCTCTCTCTCTCTCTCTCTCTCTCTCTCTCTCTCTCTCGCTCTCTCTCTTTTCCTGTGACCTACCCTCATGAATCACCCTCTCCCGTGATCCCTGTACCAGAGACAGCCTGGGTGCTCACCAGAGAGCGGTTAGTGGCCCCAGCCAACCTGGACCAGATCAAAGAGAGACTGACAGCCAAAGGTCTGGACATCTCTTACTTCCAGCCCTCTGACCACAAGGGTTGTCCAGAGTGGCCAGCAAGCTAGAGCTCTAACCTTACACCGCGAATCTCTAGTGGTTGTGACTCAACTTACTTCACTGACCATTTGAGCAATAAAGCTATCGTTTAAAGATAACACATTTTGTTGCTATGAACCTTGTCGTCTTCAATACTGTTTTGCCATGAAAAAATCGCACAAAGTAAGAACAGCCTGCTAGATAACATTGAACCTTTTGTATTTCGTGAGCCCTCAACTCGTTTCTTGTATACCTCGGATTAACTCTCGAGAAATAGTATACATAACCATTAGCTATTTACGACCCTGTAGCCTACGAATGTAAAACGTCAATTTCAAATGTAAAAAGAATTTTTTTTGTTCTTTTTTAACGGTTTCCATGATAGAATAACCATCACCATTACCATATACCATTCCCACTATAATCTTCAGTAACTCTAACAGTGATCGATTGAGAAAATCAGACAAGCAGCACTAAAATGTCATAAACAGGAACTCACGAACACATTCTCAGCAAAAAAATATGGACTGATTTAATACTGGGCACCCGTCAAGGAAAATACTGTGCTCAAAATAATATGGTCACTCTTTGGACTGGTGTGTACAGAATATGATAAATGTTCACAGCACGCGCATTAGAAGATACACGCATAAAAACTATTAAAGTAAGCATTAAGATATCCTGGTGTAAAATTCATTCAGTAAACGATATTAAAAATTACAATTAAATTTAAAGGCATGTCAATTATTTATTCGACAATAATTTAAGCATAAAATAACGGCTTTCTCATTGGTATTTATGAAAACTGATTGTGAAATTACAAATCAAAATATATGTACATGTACAGGTATTTAAGTCACAAACACAATGGCAAGAAACAAAACATTTTCTTATAGGATTGTGTGAGAGAACATAGAATTTTGTCTTCTTTAAAACTTAGTATAAATACTTTTAAAGCAAGAGGTGTAAATGAAACATGAATAAAACGTTCAAGTTCATCCAACTTAAACGCAATTAAAAGCTTGAACCCAGCGCTTAACGATTTGACTGTTTATGCGGTCAACTATAATCCAACCCCTTCCTCAAATATGAAGTAAAAGGATTTCATTGATCTATCAGATCGTGTTCCCTGTTATACATTTGTATAAATCTTATTATTTCTTAGCAACATCTCAAAAAACGACAAAAGTCAAAGTTTACTACAACTGCACTAATTTAGTTATTTTGTTATAAAATGATTTTGCTATTAACACGATTGATGTGCCTAGAGGAAATACAGTTAAGGCTTTCTTTTATACTGAGTATGTTCTTCTCTAGCACTTGTTCCAATCATCTATCTTTTACAAACTATAGCATCTTTCGTCGCCGACCTCCGTAACGACCGTCCTCACCATCATCTACATTAATAAACCCATCATCGATATTTTTATCGTTATATCTATGCTGATAGTCACTACGCTACAGTGAGACCGCTCATACAAAGGAACTACTATCGATATAACCGTTAGAGTGTCAGCCACAGAGCCACCATGACCGCTGTCTACTTGATGTCACACAACAAGGCCACCCCGCGCAGCGTCCAGTAGTCCGGGTTCTTGGCCGTCTTCAGGTTGAGCGGGAAGATGTAGGTCAGGTCTGTGCGGTTCGGTTTCTTGTACACGGGACACTCGTACACGTTCTGGGAGCGAGTTTTGTCCTGGTTGTTGGCGAACACGTGCACCACTGGCAGGGGCGTGTACAGGACTTTGGCCGTCGGTTCGATAAGGCGGGCGTTGCGTCTGTCCCAGCCTGAGCCGTCCAGGTACAGGCCGTACACATACACACCTGGGAGATGGGGGAGGCGATTTGAGGTTTGGAATAGGGGAAGCAAGGATGGGTTTAGTTGTCTGTGTTTTATTGATCAACTCTTAGCACAACGTTAAACAATTTTAACAAATATACACACATTTCATAAATGGTTGTCAGTCCAAGTGATCTGGAGCATGTTAATTCGGGGTTAGCCACCATGAGTGATTCCCCTTCTAAGCCAACTTGATGTTTTCCATACCCTCTACTCCATTACCCTTAATTTCTTGCTAAAAATCGAACCTTCTTATTTCCATAAATCCTACAATGAAATTCTTTCAAAGTTGAACAGAGGCATGAATATCCTCACCAAGATGGAGCGATGTCTTTCAGATTTTTTTTTATTTTATAGTCTATTCAAGTCTGCTGTTTTCTTGTCTAGCTTGCTTTATGAGTCTGCAATGGTCTTTCATATTTAGGACAAAAGCAGCAAAAAATTACGCCTTCATACCCTCATTGGGGCCTGAAGAGATGTCCTCTTTCATGAATCTTGTGACGTCATTTTCCAAGAACACCGTGTCTAGAGCCCAGCCCTTGTGGGCACGAGTGATCTCCTGTCTCATGGCCGTCAGGAAACCCTGAGGAGGGGAGGAGGGGCATTACAATAGAGAGAGAATACATCTTTTCACTAGCACAGAAATTAGTGACCATAATTATCTCCCACACTATTTTAGTCCTGGTTATGAGTGCGAAGTTTGCTTTACAAACCTGAGGAGTTAAGACCAGAACCAAATATTTTGTTGAAAGTGTATGCGTTAAACGCTGAAGTTCAAAAGACACATTTGATAGGACCAGAAGTGAAGAAATGGGAAAAGAAGTAATTATGAAGACTAACTAAAGATGAGAGTGGGTTGTGGATATTGACAATGGACAAGAAGAGAGTGAGTTGGAAATAGTTGTTTTTCAGATAGAATTAAACTAGCGGAAGAAATCAAGCCGTTAGTCACGTGAATTACGCGACAGGGTAAAGAGTGGCCAATTTGAGCATGTCTCAGTGACGTATACATCAGAAGTAAGAAACAGATAGCGGCGCTATGAATGAGAATCTTGTAAAGTGTTCTAAGAACACGGATGCTGAGCAGGAACGAGAAAATCTATCTAAAAATTGAGAAAAAAAACTTTTTGCTCCGTCGTTACTGCCTACACATTTTAAAAGGATGGATTTCATATCGCATTTTAGTTTAAAACACTTTAGAACGTTTTGATACTAAATCTATTTGAAAAACTTTTCTTTTAGAAAGATATCACTCCGTAATAAAAAAGTATCAACCTTAGTTTGGGGCAATATACAGGTATGAGTTTCAATGCAGCAAACAAATCAAATTTAGAGTTTGTAAGCAGCATCAATGAATTGTACCAAGTGTGGGTCAGAATAAATCTTGTATTTTACGGCGAGGCGGTTCCACTGAGATGATTTTCCTCACCTGAGGGTTAAAGAAGCCTGTCATCCAGAAAGTGCTGGGACGTCCATCAAACAGCCACGTATGGAACTGGGCATTTCTGTCCAGGAGGTCGGTAAACCAGAAACCAAGGGTGGTCGACTGCCATGACACCTAGTGACAGACACACCAATAACCAGGGCTTATTTTGTAGCTAGAGAAACTCAGGTGTATCAATATTTAAATTTTTCTCAAGGTTGCGTTGAATGCGCTAATGAAAAGTTAAGAAGCAACTATAAGCTAGACCTGAGACATATTTAAGCCAGATTCATTCATGAGTAAATTCGTTTGCGTCAACAAAATTCGCCGCGCTTTATACGAGTAGCACTGTCCAGAATTATTGAAGCTGAAGACAAATCGGATACTATTTCTTATATGTCCGTATTCACTCACTCGCAAATCGCTATTTGAACCATCAACGATGGGCAAAGCTTTACTTCAGTGTCTACTGCCCGTATCTTTAATGCGCTTTAAAGAATTCGTCCAACATTATTGTAAGGCGTACCTTTCTCCAGTTGTTGGGTACCCGGGCGTCAAACATGTTGTCCAGCGCGTCCCTCAGGTTCTCTGACATGATGATGGTGCCGTCGATGGCGAGCTTGAGGTCGCCCAGGGTGTTCCTCACCAGGGAGATCACGCGCTGCATGCGGTCAATCTCCTGACGCAGGAAAATGTTCAGGGGCTGCAGGGAGCCCATCTTCTTCAATCTCTCTCTTACCTGGTGGTACGTGAGGGAATGGGAAGCAGGTTCAAGTATGGATCACGTGATGGTCGGACATGTTCACCTAGCTTCTATCGAGTTAAAATATTTAGCGCTGCATATCACGCTTCCAGTTCTACTAATAAGATAAATTGTCATAATTTCTTCAGATAGATACTTCATACTTCAAACTCAAATCAACGTTTATTCGTCTATTTATTACTATCTTCAGATAACCATATTCATGCCCCAAATCACACATACGAAACATGTGCCCTATCGGAAAACTTTATTTCATTATTTATCATGGTTTCATTGCGTTTGCTCATTATATTTCTTGTTCTAAACTTCCTACCATTTTTTTTTCAAAAACTTTATATTTTACATCCTTAACGTACTCCAGGTAAATAATGTGAACCTCCTTCACCTTTCCGTGTTTTCTTTGCAACTTCCATTTCACTTGGTGGCCTTAGCCTTCTATGAATTTTAGTTCGATTTTCCACCACATTGTTGGCAAAATGATAAAGCCCCAAACCCAGATGCATTTGGCAAGCCATTTATTCTCTTTCAGTGTTGTACCCATATACTTTTCATGATCCCCAAACTTATTACCCCTGAGCCTGTCTCCATTCTCCATCATAGACGAGCGTGTTTGACCTAGATCCAACTCTTACCTCGTGAGGGATGTAGTCTTCCGGCAGCTTCTCGAGCATGTCGTCTGCCAGCCTGTAGACCACTGTCTCTCTGGTCTCGCCACTCCCGCCGCCAGCGTCCTTGGGCTGGATGTTGACAATCGTACTCAGCATGTTGTTGGCTGTGTTCGTCTGGTACCTGGTAGAATCACACACAGTCAGAGGTGAAGGTGCGAGATAGTGTTTGCGTGTGTGTGACCATAGAAAATAATTATAATGATGGAAGTCAAAGAATTTCCAGATGAGATTACATTCAGGTAAAAACCCATTATATAAACGGGTTTTATTTCCTAAAAAAGAATTTATAAACTTTCGTGTGTTGTTTCATATTATAATGTATAAAAACATTATTTAGAACTCATTTATGTATTAATAAAACTCTTGCATTTTTTTAAAGCCGAAGAAAGAAAAAAACTGTGAACAGTTTTATATTCTTCTCACAAGACCGGCAACTCCACCAACACAAACTTAAAAAGTTCTAAATTGACGTCACTTATTACACAGCCAGTTTGCGACTGCATGGACTTGGAGATCATTATTGGTCAGACCTATGAGTACCGTGTACTTGTCAAAAGCAGTTCGGAACCTTTCCAAACTTCTTATTCTTTAACTTCTGTACTGTTCCCACATTACCTCACCCGGCTAGACTTACGTGATATCTGCGTTAGGATGGAGACCAAAGCACTCTGGAGAGTCGACTAAGGGGAGGGAATCAATGTAGTTTCTGTACTCGTCCACTGTTTTACACTTGGGAATCTTATAGCCTGAGAAAAGAAAAATATATTCACACTAATAATGCTTACTTGAGAAATGGAAGAGGAAAGAAAAAATAGGATGGAGTGAGTGAGAGAGAAGAAGAAAAAGAAAGAGAAAAAGGGGGGAGAAAGAGAGAGAGAGAGAGAGAGAGAGAGAGAGAGAGAGAGAGAGAGAGAGAGAGAGGGAGGGAGGGAGGGAGGAGGAATAAATCCAAATAGAAAAGCAAAAACACCACACTTGGAGGACAACTTGGTAATTATAAAGCGATTCTATAGCATTTTTATTCTCTGAAGGTAAGAACAAAGTGATCGTCGACGTACCGGTGTAGAAAGCGAAGTTATCGGTGAACATGTTCTCGCTGAACCACACCCGGGTGTAGGTGTTGAGCAGGCGCTTATCGTAGTCGTCAGTCACTCGGCCACCGTACTGCACCTCGCCAATCATGTAGCGCACGGTCACCCAGTTTACGCCCTGTGGAAAATATGGTGGGGGTTCGAATCTGTTTACTATTCTGGGTGAGCTTATAATTATTACTTTTATTATTATTCCTATTTTGCTATGGTTTTTATCTGAGATATTTAGACATTCGCAAAGCTGTTAATGCCACATATACTTATGCAAAATTTTTGTACTTATTTCGAGAATTCTTCCTTAAGAAAGATTTTTTGAAAAAGGAAGAACAAGAAATATATTGAAATTTTAAGGCAGAAGAGAGTTCAATTATGGATAAGAAACAAAATTAGACTAGAAGATGTGTAAATGTAGAAAAACCTGAATTCTTCTAAACTTCTTGGTGTGTATAACTAAGTCTGTAAGCAAAAACAGAATACAAGATTGGCGACGAAGATAAGATGATAGTCATGACAACAATAAAAATAAGAACGAAGATAAGATGATAGTCATGACAACAAGAAAAATAAAAACGAAGATAAGATGATAGTCATGACAACAAGAAAAATAAGAACGAAGGTAAGATGATAGTCATGACAACAATAAAAATAAGAACGAAGATAAGATGATAGTCATGACAACAAGAAAAATAAGAACGAAGATAAGATGATAGTCATGACAACAATAAAAATAAGAACGAAGATAAGATGATAGTCATGGCAACAAGAAAAATAAGAACTAAGTCCAGTTCATCTTCGAGCACTCCTTCTTTCCATGATCGTATCATGGTCCTGTAAAACCAGTGTTACAAATCACAGAAGGAAGCCAGACAAAAACTCACCCTCTTGGGGTCAAGGTCATCAAGATGGTTCTGGATGAACTGGATGGTAGCGTTCAGATCGCCCTGGTTGAACTCATAGGGGATGTTCCAGCCGATCGGCCCGAACTTGCGCCTCTCCTGGACTGTGGTGTGCAGGAAGGCAACCCCGTACAGCACCGGCTTCCACATGGGCATGTTGCTGTACTCCAGTTGTTCCTGGCGTCAAGGGTGATGGGAACTGATTAGATCACACGTACACGTCCCATCCACGATTATTAATAACTTGACTTAAGGATTTTCGCAACATGAAAAATTAAAAATAATAACAAAATTGTTATAAGATTGTTAGATTGT
>JAWDGP010007341.1:22500-142500 GCA_033675545.1 Elysia crispata
TCTCTAGGTGTTAAGATAATATTATCTTAGTTTATGTCATAATACTTTTATATCTTCGTTATTTTACTGCATGTAGGGTCAAACTATTGATGTGTGAAAATGGGTATTTCAATTTTTAGATTACAACTGTTTATTTGAGAAAAATCTGCCTAATTAAATCAAATCTCATTTGATTCTTCGAACAAGAAGGGATGATTAGTTGTTCTATGATGCAGTTTATGTGTATTCTGGTGATTTGACTTTATACTGTTGATGAAATATTACCATGAAGTTAAGTAAATCCAATTCTAAAATTGTTATGAAAACTGTGTTAGAATCTATAATCAGAATTTAAAAGATTATTTAAAAAAAAGGGAAAAAATACAGAGAGAGAGAGAGAGGGAGAGAGAGAGAGAGAGAGAGAGAGAGAGAGAGAGAGAGAGAGAGAGAGAGAGAGAGAGAGAGAAGCGAATGAGAAAGAAGAGCTTTCACCTTATCATTTCTCGCGACCTGGGACAGGATCTGGCTGAACTGCGGCAACTTGGCCAGCTCGACCAGATTCAACCAGGTCATGTCCATGATCCACTTCTTGGGCTTGGGATCAACCGCGTTAAGGTCAAGGGCAGCACCACCTGTGGGTTAGGAATCAAGGGGCGATTAATTCACCTTAATTTGTATTGTTACTAGTTTAGTTAATGTTTGTTAAAGAGTGACTATGAAACAAATTGCAAATGTCATAATGGTGTTTGAAAATTTGAAGATTATCATTTATTTCACAAACATACAAAACTACAAAAGAGATCTAAACTAGAGATTAAGAATAGTGTCGGTGTCACACGGGTACATGCGGAAACCACATTTCCTTTTTATTCTCTTGAGTGACTGATAAACAACTAATACTAACATCTATGCAATGGCTTTTCTTCTCTCTACATCATTCTCTCAATCTTTCTCTCATGCTTAATTTTCCGTTTCACTCTCACTGTTTGTGTTCTTTATCTTAACACGTCTAAAATTTCTTTCTTCTATACCAGAATTTTCTCTTTCCTTATCTTTCGTTGTTTATCTAATTATTCTCAATCCTATCTAAGCTCTCTTTGTCTCCCTCTGTTACGCTGCAGAAGTGTATATCCCTGTCACTCTTTATCTTGTCTGGTTGTTTCATGCTCATTAACCCTCTATGCTCTTGCCTTTGTACCCATCACCCTCAGCGTATTATCTAATATCATGGCCTCTCCCACGTCTCTCGTTATGTCACCTTTGATAAACACCCCAAACTCCTCTCCTCGCACGCGCCCGGCGTTCATCTCGATCTTCAGAGTGAGCAGGATGGTGAACAGGAACTTGTCCGCCTCGTACAGGCCGCGGCACGTGTACTTGAACACGGACAGCGTCAGGTAGTCGATGATGTTGTTGATCCGCTTGCTGGTGATCGGAGACTTCTGCGACCGCGCCATGGACAGGTCAAACAGCTCCAGGAACTGTTTCAGCGACGTCTGGTACATCACGTTCACCATGGACATCTCCACGATAACGAAATAGATGATGCTGCCTCGACTGGCGACTGAAGAGTAGATGGAGGAATGTTAATACCTGCTATCTTAACATGCATGACATATATATTTAAAGCAGAAAGATCATTGAATTATATCCCCACATCACAAAGGTCGTTTGTAAACCACGAAGATCATAACATTACCTGGTCTGAACTCCTCCCTGGCCGTGTTGATCTTGATCTCTGTCTCCGCGGCGATGGTCAGCTTCTCACTGACCTCCTCGGCTGTTGTCTTGGTCACTTTAAGCACCTCGATCAGGGACTCGTCCTCTACCAGAGAGCCCTGAAGGATAATGTATTTCAGACTATGACGTTTCCCACTCGTAACGAATAACATTTTAAACTATTTCTTTGAAACAAACCAGAAGAGATTATGAGAGTTGTTTTGTAGTTTGCCTTTTATATTTGTGATACAGGTAGTTTAAAACAAATGCTGAAGTTAGTCAAAAACGATTAAATAACACACCGCCACAGGCTACATATCATGCAATGGTGCCATAGAAAAATCAATAAATGTATGTGATATTTACGTCACCAACACACCTGTGTGGAGGTAAGTCTGTATAGCAGATTGTCCTCCAGCTCTTTCATCTTCCGCTTGTTTGACGTCACTTCCTCTAGCAGGTTTGTGCGCTCGGCCTCCAGTTCCTGTTTGAGAAATGATATCGAGAGGTAAGCGTGTCTTCTAGAGAAAAAAATGTGTAGTCGTAACTAAGAGATGGCTGAATCTGCTGCTTTAGATTTTGATGAGTAATATTAGCGTAGGAGGAGTGATAGTTTCTTTCAGTCCCACATTGCATCTTACATAAGACCAAAACCAACGGTGAAAGAAGTTAAAGTAATAAAACCAGAAAAATATATGGTCTATGTAACCTTGGCAATGGTTTTACTTTATAAAATTATTTTTACATATCTTTTCAACAAACGAGGACAAAAAAAAACAACATTTGCTTATTCCGTTTGGATCTCAGACAGACAACAGAAGATGGCTTGAGTCAAGCATTATGTAGACATTCTTCAGGCCACATGATGTTGCATGTGTGTTGATCACACTGAAGCTTGATGAGGCTAAAGACAGTGAGGACCTTCACACCTGTTTCTCTGTCAGGATGACGATGCCGAGAAGCTGATCCTCCAGACCCTTCATGGTCACAGTGAAGTCGATGATGGAGGTGCGGGCACTGACCTCAGGGGTGTAGGCCGGGTTACCCAGCTTGGTGGTGATGTACAACCGGAAACCCTTCATCACGTCCACCTCTTTGTCACCCACTTTCACCTGAGAGGGGTGTAGACAGATCGGTAGATAATTACAAAGCCATTCTATCATATGATTATAAGAGATACACGGGGAGATTGAGAAAGAAAGGGATATGCAGATATACATACATAAAATGTGTGCTGGGGTGGTGTACAGATATTAAAGAAAACAGAAATTCCACTGCTGACTTGTGACAGTATGAACAAGCTCATATTCCTCTATTGCTATCATTTTCTGAATTCTGAGGAGGTCTTTACAACAGAAAGCTGCATACGTGCAAAATTTAGATATACAGATATATTTATATTTATATATTTAGATATATCATTTCATTTGTCATCTTTTTTAGACTACTTACGCGGATAAAATAAAACCTCTTGAAATAAAAAGAAACTTGTGTGTCCGTCTTTATTTTTTTACTTTGCTTCTTTATTTGTGGATTTTTTTTCGAGCTGTATACAAAAACAATCCTCAGAGGAGAGTGCGTCCTCACCTTGAATGTCGAGCCAGACTTGATAAAGTTCTTCTCTAAGACATTGTCCAAGGAGGGGTCGAGCTCTTCGCCAACGTCCTCGATCAGTAGAGGTCTGCCCAGAGACAGAGAATCTTCCAGGTGGGTACGGAAGTACTTCTGGTTCAACGAGGTGATCTGTGGGATACAATATTGCTGTTGTTTTTAAAGAAAGGTCATGTAAAGGTACACTAAGTGCCAATTTCATCTAAAGCTCGACATATCTTTATTTGCATTTATCGAAAATTTTCTCCTCTAGACCGGTTTAATTCTTCAAATTAGAACTTAAAAGCTTTGGCCTCATGAACAAATTTCAGTTTATTGCAATGTCAGTTCACCATGAACTCTGACCTCTCAACTATCATTATAATTATTCTTTTTCTCATTTATTATTTGCTTGTAATTGTTACGTAAAACACTCATTATTTCTTTTATTTCTGCCATCTGTTTAGTTTGGCATCTTTTTTTCTTCTGTCATCCTAAACCTCTTTCTAACTTCCACTCTATATTCATCTATCTCTTTTTCACTCTCTCTCTATCTCTCTCTTTCATTTTAACTTACTTTTATCTACGAAAAAAATATTTATCTCTCTGGAATTGGGGAATTACTATTCATAAACCCAAAAAAGCTGAAAAAAATACAAAAGAAAAAAACAAACAAAAAAACAACAACCATACATTAGCTTCTTGCACATTATGAAAGCCTAGGATGGTCAGAATTTTTGTCAACACTTTACTTATGACTGTCCCAACATAAACGAAGTCTCCTTCTTCAACCGTTCCTACACATTCCTTTTAGCGTCGGTTTCAACCTGTTTCTTCCGCATCTGTAATCGATCAAGACGTTGCCCAGACTCAGTTATCAGTATACTTGTATTGGACTCGCTACGTTAACCAACTATTCCTTGAATGCACCTGGAGCTCGTTGTTGCCCTCCCTGTTCTTGATCCAGGCTTTACCCTGGCCCTGAGGGTCAATCAACAGTGGGAAGCGAGAAGCCTTGGTGACGATCAGGCCGTTCTGGATGGACAGCTCGTCGTTGGGTAGACCCTGCAGGTTCCATTCGGAGATGGTCGTGTTCAGCACCAGCATGCTGATGATGTTCAGGTCCTACAGGTGGAAATCATGAAGGGCATGACGTGACGTTCCTAATATGAACTGGATATCGCCAAAAGGCGATGTGAAATTTGATATTTGATATGCACTTAGTTGTCGTGCATTGGAAAAGGTGGAAGTAAATTACTTACTCAGAGCTGACTACAAACGTTAAACGATATTCTTTTTTCTATCCCTATTTCGTATATGAAACTTGAAATGGCCTCCATGTCGTAAAAATGAAAAAAAAAAAAAGAGATGAAAGTATCGGATGCAGGTCAGAAGAAAAAGGAGGGCAATAAAGACGTACAGAAAAAGAGAGGCAGAGGAAAGAGGAGAAGAAAACTAGAGAGAGAAAGTGAATCATGCACACAGTTGGAATCAAATCTTTTCAACTACCATTTACAGCATCAATGACTTATAAGACCCAGAAAAAAACTCACGTCACTGAAGGGTATCTTGGACTGGACCATTTCTTTCTTCCAGTTTCTCAGCATGAGGTTCCGGAACTCTTGGTTGAAAGGTCCAGCATAAGACAGGAAGCCTGTAGCCAAGAGCACGTCGCCCACCAGGCGCTGGATCTGCGCCTCGAACGTCTTGCTGGCCTCGGTCCAGCGGATCTTCTCCCCTGACAGGCCGTTAATGAGCGCCTCGGCGTTGTTCATCTTGCGGCGACACGCCTCAGCGTCGTCCATCAGAGCCTAGGGGGTGCGGCCAAACCAGAGTTAGATCAGTTAGATTCGAGGGGACAAGACGGTAGAAATATGCGACGGCGGGGCTAGAATTCTAAGTCAAATTGATATGCCATTTTGGGAGAAGAGTCAACGAAATAATATTTTTTAAAGGGAATTAAGAAAAAATTATATGATAGGGGAGAAGTACAAAATCTCTTAATGCGTAAAAGAAAAGGAAACATGGGGGAGGGGAGAGGAAAGATAATACCATGTGTGAAAAAGGGAAAGTGTAGAAAAGAGAAAACGGTTGGAAGATTAGAACAAAATACACATTTAGGGAAACGAGGGTTGGCCCCAATAGTTTACCTGATAGGACTGAGCGAGATTGTACAAAGAGATTTATTCGAATATTCAGTCCTTTCATTTAATGTCTTCCCTATTCCCTGGGATTTTATAGTCTTTTCCCTTTAACTAGTTCATAGCCAAGCGCCTTTTTCCCTACCTCCCTCATTCTTTTTCTTATTGGTAACACCTAAACCACCTTCTAATCAAACTTACCCCTTTACCTAATAACTCCTTCCCTTTAACCCTAATATCCTCTTACAAGTTCAATAATCTTAATAACTGTCTCACAGTCTTAATGCTTTTTCCGATCAAACTCGACCGTTTAACTTAATAACTCCCTCCTACACCCCCCCCCCTCCTATCTCCGGCACCTTTTTCTTTGCTCAACCCTCCCTCCCTTTTCCCTCACCTGTTTCTCGGCCATAGCAGCGTCAAACAGCGCCTGCACCTCATCCAGCTCTTTCTGCTTCTCGTCAAGCTGGGCCTGGGCTGTGGCCAGATCTGAGTTGGCGGCGTCCAGCCTCGCCTCCTGCTTGATCAGGTTAGCCTGGACAAGGCGGTAGCAGGGGAAGAAATGAAGCGGTACGTCGATAGATTAGAGCAAATATCATTCAGGACTTTTCATTTGGCGGTTAAGATAGGTCTTCTTTATGAAGAATAAGAATTCTTCGACAAGTGATGGAAATGTTTAAAGCTAAAAAATATGTTTTGCTGATTACTGTATCTAAATCTTTGTGAACTCCGAAGTCAAGTCATTGACATGGAAGTTTATACTGAAGCATATCATACAATCCTGGATGTAATTTTTATTTGCAATTATTTTGTTATTGAATGCTCGCTTAGTCTCACATTTATCTGTGCCGCATGCACTAACCTTGAGAGGCAAGACCTCCTTGTTGATGGTGTAGAAGAAACTCATGGCAGACGTCCAGGAGCACAGGCCGGCGACATTTCCACACACCTTCAGGGCGTTGGCAAGGTTGTAGTCATCCATCGAGAGATACGGGTCCAGCAGCTCCACGGTCTCCGCGTTGATAGAGTCCTGTCAAGGGAGGGAGAGAGAGAGAGAGAGAGAGAGAGAGAGAGAGAGAGAGAGAGAGAGAGAGAGAGAGAGAGAGAGAGAGAGAGAGAGAGAGAGAGAGAGAGAGAACATTTATATTCACATGTCCAACAGAAGCATGATTTAGCAATTTATCAAAACCGGAAAATCGATTCATTTGATTTGCCAGTTGAAATTTTCAGCATAAATTATTGTAAATTGACAGATAGATGCAGAAACATCAGGCATCAAATGTAAAAATAAGTTAATTGTAGGCTTTTCTTTTAACTTGTTTAATTTTTTGATTTTTGTTTTTTTTTCATGATTTTGAGTTTTATAATAATCATTTTTTTAGATCTCAAATGCCGTACACTTACCATTGTATACTAATTCTCAATAGCTGATTAGGACAAGGTAATGTGAGAAGACAAGCATCAGAGGAGCAGGACGGAGAGTGACTATAGTTTGGAGAATCGAACAGAAAGCCCTAGCAGGTGGTAAACGTACCATTGGTCAGTTAATTAGTATGTACAGGGAGGAGATAAATTCATTTATAGGAAGCTAACTGAAACCAAGGTTTCAGGTAACCTTACTTTGGGGAAGTTGAGCAGCATGCCCAGGAAATTGGAAGAGTTCATCAGCTTGAGGGCCTCACTCCAGGATGGTTTAGGAGACTGGCGCTCTGGGTCGGCGACCACAGCGTCCAGGCGTTTCTGGGGACAGACGGGGAGGTAAAAAGAGAGATAGAGGAAGAGAAGACTGAATCTTTTATTTTAATGTTTGTTATACCTTATGACATAGAAATCATGACTCAGCATAAGGGTACCTTACGTGGAACGAACCAGATTTTTTCAATTTTTATTGGTACAATCTCATGCAATTTATCCAGCAAAGATTCTCGAGTTCTATGAATCACAGGTAGGGGAGCTTTATTTTACATTTCGAAGAGAGAAGAAAGATGTTTCACTGTTTTTTTATTTTAAAATCAAGAAATATAAATTGCAGAATAAGTTTTACATCAGAACTTGTTTCAATCATTTAATCTCAAGCAAAAAGGTGTAAGGTTTGGGTAGAAAAGATTTTTTTAAAACAGATACCGAATTATTGAACCACTCAAATATGAGCGTGGTATTGATAGAGAGCGTGAAAGAGAGACCAACTTTGGAGGGAAGAGACAGAGGTTAAGACGAGAAACTATAGAAACATCATTCAGACCTATATACAGTATCAAAAATCAAAAGATGAAACTATTGAAAGATTGAAAAGAAGAGAGAATCGGGGCTAACCTATATAAATATACTCAGACATACGGACAGGCGAACAGACGGTCATATAAAATGCCATATAACTAAGAAAAAGATAGTCGTTGGAAAACTGGCGGAAAGAGAGGAATACTGAGAGAGACAAGAGAGAAGATGGAGAGAGAGAGAGAGAGAGAGAGAGAGAGAGAGAGAGAGAGAGAGAGAGAGAGAGAGAGAGAAGAGAAGCTGACCTGAAACAAGATGAGGCAACAGTCCATAATCCTCATGATGAGGTGGGGAGGTTTGGCCAGTTTCCTCACGGTAGAGATGTCAGCAGGTTTGATGGTCCTCAAGGCGGATTCTGCTTCCTCCAGGGCGGGGCGAGCTGCCTCCAGCTTCTCCTCTGCGGAAGCTTTGTCCACCTGAGACAAATTGGTGGGACATAAGAGTGTCAGTTCCTATATATATTTATATGCATATTTGTGTTTTCTGCTTTTATCTTAAAACGATTTCTTCAACAAAAAAAAAGTTTGAGAAACTGTGGCGTGATCCACAGTGCATAATTATATATGAAAAGACAGGTAGAAAATTCGTGTTGCGCAATTAGCCTTTTTTTTATATGTATCAAGCTTTCCGTTTACCGAGATGGAGTCCACAATAGCCTGAGCCTTGTCTTTGACCTTTTGCACCTGAGCTTTGACCTTCTCGGCAGCCTGGGCCTTGACCGTGACCTCATCCAACACCTGGTCAGCTTTCTTGGAGGCCACGGCAAGCTCCTTCTCCTTGACGGCCAGCTCCTTGCTCAGCTCGTTCACAGACTCGGTGGCCTCGATCAGTTTCTCCAGACCTGAGGAAGGTAGAGAAGCTCGGCTCAGTTTATCTCAGACAAAGACTTCACTGACACTTATTTCAAGATCAAGATCAAGTTAGCGTTTATGGAGTTCAGAGCTGAAGAAGCTGTAGATTTATCATTATGATTTTCATTAGAAATATTAAGGAAAATGTAATGTATGATCTATTGTTGCATCCTAAAAAAGAATTCAATAGATCCCTTTTAATCGATGACAAAGTTATGTCGTTTTAAAGTATAAAGTCATTGGGTCATTTAATTTTATCGAAAGCACATAATACATGCATGTGTATTTCTCACTAGTGTTCATGCGGTGTATATGTGTAACCAGTGTTCATGCGGTGTATATGTGTAACCAGTGTTCATGCGGTGTGTGTGTCTCACCAGTGTTCATGCGATGTGTGTATGTCTCACCAGTGTTCATGCGGTGTGTGTGTGTGTCTCACTAGTTCTCGTGCGGTGTGTATGTCTCACCAGTGTTCATGCGGTGTGTGTCATGTCTTACACGTGTTCATGCTGTGTGTGTATGTCTCACCAGTGTTCATGCGGTGTGTGTGTCTCACCAGTGTTCATGCGATGTGTGTATGTCTCACCAGTGTTCATCCGGTTGTGTATGTCTCACCAGTGTTCATGCGGTGGGTGTGTGTCTCACTAGTGCTCGTGCGGTGTGTATGTCTCACCAGTGTTCATGCGGTGTGTGTCATGTCTCACCAGTGTTCATGCGGTGTGTGTCATGTCTTACCAGTGTTCATGCGGTGTGTTTCATGTTTCACCAGTGTTCATGCGATGTGTGACGTGTCTCACCAATGTTCATGCGATGTGTGTCATGTCTCACTAGTGTTCATGCGGTATGTGTCATGTCTCACCAGTGTTCACGCGGTGTGTGTCATGTCTTAGCAGTGTTTCATGAGGTGTGCATGTCTCACCAGTGTTTATGCGGTGTGTGTCATGTCTCACCAGTGTTCATGCGGTGTGTGTCACGTCTTACCAGTGTTCATGCGGTGTGTATGTCTCACCAGTGTTCATGCGGTGTGTGTCATGTCTTACCAGTGTTCATGCGGTGTGTATGTCTCATCTGTATTCATGCGGTGTGTGTCATGTCTTACCAGTGTTCATGCGGTGTGTATGTCTCAACAGTGTTCATGCGGTGTGTGTCATGTCTCACCAGTGTTCATGCGGTGTGTGTCATGTCTCACCAGTGTTCATGCGGTGTGTGTCATGTCTCACCAGTGTCCATGCGGTGTGTGTCATGTCTCACCAGTGTTCATGCGGCGTGTGTCATGTCTCACCAGTGTTCATGCGGCGTGTGTCATGTCTCACCAGTGTTCATGCGGTGTGCCAGCATGCCAATCTCTTCCTTCTTCTCCTGGTAGATGATCTTATAGCCTGCGATGAACGACAGGTACGACTTCGGGGTCACGTGAGCTTGACGTCTGAACCTTTGGAAATATTCTACACACGCTTCCGCCACCATGTCCTGATCAGAGGGAGGAAAATTATTTTTCTTTAAATTTGATGAAGCAAACAGAATTTGAGAGCTACAAAAATGAATTAATAAACAAACAGGACTAGACACATGAAATATTTTTAATATCAAAGGAAGCAAAATTACGAATTTCGCCGAAAATATAACTTTAATTCACCGATCATTTTATGCACATGACAAAAGAGAAACACATTTCATAGATTGGGTTATTACATATATTCGAAACTTTCACATATGCTCAGTTTAGCATGACACATTAATTATAGTGACCTCCTTAAGTCCGTAATACCTTCACCATAAAGAAAGGATTAAAATCACGTCAACTATGAAATAAAATCTAAAAATTTCCGCTTCCATAGGTTGTTTGAGCTGCTATTGCCCTTATCTTTGCCCCCTACTACCAAATGGGTCTGTACAAACCTGGAAGAGACCCATGGTGTTGACCACTGCTTGCTTGACCGTTGCCGTGCATGTGATGTCGAACGCCGACAGGAAGTGGTTGGACACGGCTATGAGAGCGTCTTTTGGCCACCGCTGGAACCAGTCCATGGTGCAGCCCGAGATCAGACCCGGGAACTTGAGGGAACGGTTTCTAAATTTCTCACCCACCTGTGGGAGAAAGGAGGAGATCATGATAGCATCAGATGTATTGGTCATTCTCACATCGTGTGAGCGACATCGCAGAGATACTGACTGACAGGGTCAAGTCAGTCCGCCTCTAGAGTCATCCACCAGCGACAGATGTATTGGTCATTCTCACATCGTGTGAGCGACATCTTAGAGATACTGACTGATAGGGTCAAGTCAGTCCTTTTCTAGAGTCATCCACCAGCGGCAGATGTATTGGTCATCGTCACATCGTGTGAGCGACATCTCAGAGATACTGACTGATAGGGTCAAGTCTGTCCTTCTCTACAGTCATCCACCAGCGACAGATGTATTGGTCATTCTCACATCGTGTGAGCGACATCGCAGAGATACTGACTGACATGGTCACGTCAGTCCTCCTCTACAGTCATCCACCAGCGACAGATGTATTGGTCATTCTCACATCGTGTGAGCGACATCGCAGAGATACTGACTGAGAGGGTCAAGTCTGTCCTTCTCTACAGTCATCCACCAACGACAGATGTATTGGTCATTCTCACATCGTGTGAGTGACATCTCAGAGATACTGACTGAGGGGGTCAAGTCTGTCCTTCTCTACAGTCATCCACCAGCGACAGATGTATTGGTCATTCTCACATCGTGTGAGCGACATCGCAGAGATACTGACTGAGAGGGTCAAGTCTGTCCTTCTCTACAGTCATCCACCAGCGACAGATGTATTGGTCATTCTCACATCGTGTGAGTGACATCGCAGAGATACTGACTGACAGGGTCAAGTCAGTCCTCCTCTACAGTCATCCACCAACGACAGATGTATTGGTCATTCTCACATCGTGTGAGTGACATCGTAGAGATACTGACTGACAGGGTCAAGTCAGTCCTCCTCTACAGTCATCCACCAACGACAGATGTATTGGTCATTCTCACATCTTGTGAGTGACATCGCAGAGATACTGACTGACAGGGTCAAGTCAGTCCTCCTCTACAGTTATCCACCTGCGATACTGGCTAGAACTTGGATTGCACAAATTGATGCAGACTCCATGCTTTTAAGAGTTATTGGTAAGCCCCATGGACAATATGTGGATCAAAGTCGTATTGAAAATGATAGTAAACAACAATAACGTGTTTACTATTTTAAACGTGTTTCAAAAGATTACTAAAAAGAGGTTTAACAATCAAGAAAGAAAAACAGCTGCAACTGTTCGGCAGTTAGTCTGGACCTAGAACATTTGAATAAGAAGAAACAGAAATTAACTTTATCGATTCTTAAACCTCTTTTTAACAATAAATAATAACAATAATAATAATAATAATAATAATAATAATAATAATAATAATAATAATAATAATAATAATAATAATAATAATAATAACAATAATAATGATAATAGTAATAATAATAACAACAACAACAACAACAACAACAACAACAACAACAACAACAACAACAACAATAATAATAATAATAATAATAATAATAATAATAATAATAATAATAATAATAATAATAATAATAATATTTATAGGCTTCAGAGACAGATAACGTACTGGCGAGAAGCAGAGGGCGACGTGAAGATTCTCTCTGACGCGGGACAGGTAGAAATCGTACAAGTTCTCGTTGGTGGGTGGCCGCCTGGGGAACTCTTTCTTCATGACACCGATCAGCTCCTGCAGGATCTCGTCCATCTCGTCACGAGCAAACAGACCAGACACCTGCGAGCGTGGAGATCAAGTGGGAGTGGGCAAGAAGGGGGAGACATACATATACGGTATAATATGAAGTTTATGTTACTTCTGAAACTTCACTAACATTAACGGATTCATTTTCAGTATAAAACAACCAACGTTCTACGGCAGTAAAGTTCAATTTTCCTCTCAAATTCTCTCCCAACAAGGAAACTTGTAAAGATATGAAGCGAGGTTTTCGATGCATTCCTCGATGAAGCTATCGGTTGGACACAATAGATGTTGAAACTTCCTCTCAGGAGAATCGGATTCAGTTCCTCTCTACCTCTCTATGGGGCGCATACCTCTCCGGAGGACAGGATGTTGTTCATGTACTCCAGGAACGCTTCGTCCTTGATCTCGTTGTCTGTGAAGAGGAAGGTCACGCCCTTGCCCGTCTGCCCTGCGGTCCTGTACAGATTCTTCAGGTCGTCCAGCAGGTTGCTCACGTTGTAGGACCTGGAGGAGGGGAGAGAAAAAAAAAGGGGGGTGGGGGATGGCAGCACGCATCGGGCTTAGGTTGGATCCGAAAACCTGATAATATTGAGAGGAAACATATCCCTGTGTTTTCCGCTCTTTTAGAAGGTCTATCTTCTATTTTTCTTTGATATGTTTTTTTTTTACTCTTCAGCCCTTTCCCTGGCATGTTAATTTTGAATTCCAAAATCTTAAACAAAAAGATACGTGGACTAGGTATTCCAACCCATCCATATGTTTTGAGTTTGTTTGATGTCCGTAGTTGTATTTATTTCTCCACAAAAAATTTGCAAAGCAATTTATTTTAATTTTGAGGAATGAGAAAATAGTCCTGATTCCGCGGGGTATATTTTCCTTCCCGTCCTCAACTCTTAACCCCCCGCCCCCCTTTTTTTTTTCAGGTACACTCAAGCCGCTCAAGCCTTCATATAGTAATTGTGTTTTTGTAGAGATATCAATTATTAGAAATACAAAGCAGAGACAACTAAAATAATTGACCCCTATTTCCACTTTCGATCCTTTCTACTCTTTCTAAATCACACTCATTACACACACACACACTCTCTCTCTCTCTCTCTCTCTCTCTCTCTCTCTCTCTCTCTCTCTCTCTCTCTCTCTCCCCCCCCCCCCCCCTTTTTTTTTTTTTCAGGTACACTCAAGCCGCTCAAGCCCAAGCCTTCATATAGTAATTGCGTTTTTGTAGAGATATCAATTATTAGAAATACAAAGCAGAGACAACTAAAATTATTGACCCCTATTTCCACTTTCGATCCTTTCTACTCTTTCTAAATCACACTCATTACACACACACACACACACTCTCTCTCTCTCTCTCTCTCTCTCTCTTTCTTTCTCTTCTATCTCTCTATCTCTTTCACTCTCTCTTCTTTATCTGTTTTCCAATCTTTCTCAAACCTCACCGCTGTCAAAACTTCCCTTTCCCACGGCCCAAACTCCTACCTTGTCAGTGTGATCTGGAAGGTCGAGTAACCAGCGATGAATGAGGCCAGTTTCGTAAGACTTTGTTTACCAGAACCGCCTACACCGACTAGCAGCGCGTGGCCCCTGGGTGTCCGAATAATGCGGGAAATCTTCACCAGATTAGTCATAGCGTCCTGGTTGTAGAAATGGAGAAAGATGACAAGTAAGACTTATTGTTTAAACATTAAGAGGTAAGAGAGTCGTGAAATCTTCACATCTTTTATACCCACCTCTCTTTTTATGCTCTTTTTCTTTTGTCCAACCTTTCCATACACCTCAAACAATCAACATACCTAGACCACTTGAAATATACATCCAAAACAAGCAGATCAATATAAAAACAAAATCATCCTATGTCAACCAGACAACAAACCAACGCAGCCGCAAGTCTTATTGAACTGTTTACTTTTCGCGCTTTGAAAGGCCCGTTTGAGCAAAACAGTAAACATTGCACGGTGAGAGCCGACCCATGTCACCTAAAAAAACCCAGCTTTTTTGGTCAATTTGACTTCTTACTGTTACGTCTTCTCTCTCGAAATCTAATTTAAAAATCTAATCTAGAACTTCAGCTTCGTGAAAACTGTCGCAATGACACAATGTTGTTTAGGCTTATGGATCTAAATCAAGATTTCGCAGATCTCTTGTCAAATGAGGTTAACGGCTGGATTTAGAATCCACTGCGAGCGCTGCCAAAGGCTGACCTTGAAGAAGACGAGGTCCATGCCGCTGCCCCTGATTGTCTCGTTGTAGCCCTGCTGGTAGCTCTGCAGTCTCTCGGCCAGACCCTCCAGGGACGGGATAGGCTCGTACACCTTGGGGGCGTCAAGGTCGGCGTCGTCATCTTCCTCACCTGGGGAAGTTACGACACATTAAGGATACCACTAGCTGGTCAGCTTGGAAGCTTTAAAACAGTGAGTTTCTAGAACTACTTCACCTTATGGGTGGCGTGTCATCTATTAAAACATGAAAAAGTTCAAGCATATCTAACCTAGTAGTTTTCACTATGTTATCTGCTTTCAAATAATAGTGTGAGTTATATCTTTAATTTGCGTGAAAAAAAAACTTCGGGGCATAAAAACATCATGTTGCATTTTGGTAAATAATTGTGTCCAATATGTAGACTTGTTACAAGAGAGAGCGTTATTTCAACATGGTTTGAATTTTCAAAAGAAGGACGGCAAGATTGATAATGCAATGCAACTAAAAACAATTAAAGACAGCGATAATGTAGGAATGGAGAATTGAGGTTGAGTGACGTATATAATTGTCACCCCCTGCACACAGACACAGATGATGATTATGGTGGTGGTGGTGGTGGTGATGATGATCATGATGATGGTGGTGGTGATGATGATGATCATGATGGTCGTGGTGGTGGTGATGATGATCATGAGGATGATGGTGGTGGTGGTAAAGATAATGATGGTAAGGATCAACAAGAGATAATAAAACTGAGATAGTCAAAGAGAATTGATTAATTCTTTTTAATTAAAAAGAGCATTATATTCCGATTTCTTTATAGCTTCCTATATCTAGCAAGTTGACCTTACATTTAATATAATTTTACTCAGGTATAGCAGATGTTTAGGAAGTATCAGAAGATTCATAGATTGAACCGTTTCATTCAGCTTGCACATAATTATGTATGGATACTTATTATTGTTTGGGTGTCTTTTTTTCCTCGAAACTTCGACTTAGAAATCAGAAATTTAATATTTTAAGATTTGTGTAAACAAACACTTAGAGGAAGCAATCAAGGTCTCGCTAAAACACTGTGGCTTTTTTGTTCTCTTTTTGTATTGACATCACATCTTTAAAAATAAAGACTTAACAACAATAAACTATGAACATGCTGGTGAACTAATATAGAAGAAGCAAATTGAAGAGGATACCAACATTTTATGTGGGAAACATGCTTAATTAAAGTTACAACATTGACATGCCAATAGTTTGTTGTATATATCAGATAGTGTGTACAGCTAAAGCTCCGTGTCATTCTTACCCAAAATAAGCATTCCACCATGTTTGAAGCAAAATGATTAAACGAAATGTCAAGATTTGGAGATGAAGAAGTTTTCTTGATGAATCATTGCATCTTAACATTTTTTTTCTATGCACAGAGAGAGAAAGAGAGACTGAGAGAGAGACACACACGAAAAAACAACACAGAGACAAACAGATAGAGACACAGATATATATATAGAGAGAGAGAGAGAGAGAGAGAGAGAGAGAGAGAGAGAGAGAGAGAGAGAGAGAGAGAGAGGAAGAAGAAAGAGGTTTAGCAGTAAAAAGGTGTTTTCCGAAATGGTCAATTATTAGGTTAATAAACTTTAGTAGCAATGGAAAGTTCTGTCTATAGCAATGTAAAATGCCATTAACGCGAAAGACAATAAGGCTTGTAGATTCCAAGACCAGCAATTCCCAAAAATAAGTTTTTTGATACTTTACAACAACCATAATTATATCGGACTACATGGATTTCAACCGTTCTAAAGTCGACAATGATTTCACAGCATCATCGGCGCCTCTAAGGGTGTGAAATCTCATTCAAGACCTCATGGATGTCAGCGCTCTTAATCTGTCAGCTTTTGGGTTTTCAAGAGAAGAGCAATAGAAAACAAATCTTTATCTCAGGGAGAGCAAAGACAGCTGTCAGTATACAGTACGGACCTGTGGGCTCGGGCGCCTCCCTCAGGAAGTCCACAAAGTAAGGCTCAGCCTCCATCGCGCCAGCCATGGCGGAACCGCAGTCTTCCTCTGCCACCTGACAGCACGAAATAAAGGTCAAGGTTAAAACATGAAGCTTCATGTGGTTAGTCATGTAAGACTCGTGTGACAGACTTGGTTGGACAAATTAGCTACGACTTCAAACAATCTATGCCGCATTGGAATCGAAAATAGAAACAAAATGTTTCGAGGAAGAAATATAGATGAAAGTATATTTCTTCAGAGAGAGGAAGATTGGTTTTGTATGTAACGTGCTATTTGTAGGTTAAGATTTTTTTTTGACGTTCTTTATTTCCAATAGTCTGCGGTACTGTCCTCCTATGAGGCTCTGTGACAAACTCGAAAATTTTTTTTACTTAAATTTAATATATATGCGAAGGATGAGGAAGGGTTGTCCTAGATTTAAGAGTAAGAGAGCGAGAGCGTGTTGGCTGTAAGGCGGAGGGGGGCAGAGGTCACCTGTTTGATAGTCTTCTCGAACCAGTCCTTGTCGGCCTGCTCTGTGAACCTGTCCACTATGACCCTGTTATACTCGTGTTTCCACAGGGACATGAGCAGGGCGGTGCTGGTGATCACCTCGGAGGTCGTGTTGAGCATACCCTGCCACGGAGAGACACATGGGAGATAGATGGAAGCCATTCATGTAATGGATCATCTTTAAACTGGTTTATAGGGTACTTAGTTGAATGGTTAATTTCTTTAGCGTTTCGTGATTGCTGAACTGTTGCCTTAGCTGTGAGATTGATCTATAGCCTAAAAATGTTGATTCATATGTAGCACACGCATATTAAAAAAAACGAAAAACACTTTTTCAGCTTTTCTACTAAAATTTGAGTGATCTAAAGGGTGCCTCATACTTTGAAGGACAAATGAATTTAGCATTAAAATTTGAAAACTTTACAATGCGTTTAGAAACATATATTTGTTGTAGGAATACAGACAGAATGGAGTCAGAATGAGAGAGGGAAAGAATGGTGCAGCAAATTAAAGTAAGAAAATGAGAGAGGAGGCAGAGGTTAAGAGAGGGCAAAAAGCATCATAGTCACTTAATGAATAGGCATAGAAATAAACAAAACTATAGATAGTCACCTGCCAGATTCTAGAGAGATCTCTGAGATTGAAGACGTAGTGAAATTTGGCTGGTGTGGGCAACATCTTGATCTTGGTCTTCTGCCAGAGATGTCTTGTCGCCGAGACCAGGGTTTTCACCAGCTCGTGGATCTCGTCGGTGAACCCTCGCTCCTGCCAGGAAAGAGGCAATCCGACATTTTAACTCAAGGTCAACTAGACAGGTTATCTCTAGTTAAACTAGACAGTTTAACTCAAGGTTAACTAGGCGGTTTAGCTCAGGGTCAACAAGACAGTTTAACCCAAGGTAGCTTTCACCAAGTATCCTTATTAAATTCACTACAAACATTATATATATATATATATATTTTTTTTTTTTTTTAATTTCCTGAAGGTGTCTATAAGATAAAGAGATACGCACTGCTTTTCTGATTTTGTGATTACCACAAGATGTTTAGCCCTATATGCCTCACAGAACATACTCATATCGTTAAATAGAGGGTGCATCGTATAAACATAAACTAAAAGAGAATGAGCTTATCAAATAAGCAAAACAAGATAAATAAAGTTGTTTTGGCGGATCTCAGATATGTGTCCCTTGTACCTTGATGAAGTGGCCGAGGCCGATAGTGCTGAAGATCTTGTCGATGGAAGCGTTTGAGGGCAGTGTGCAGTTGAAGACGTTGAAAGCCCGCTTCAGGCGCTGTGGGATGTCGTTCCTGCCTCCACCGGGGTGGATCATGGCAGCGATCATCTGGACATCCACCAGGAAGGTGAACTCTCCGGGCTTTTCCAGGTTGAAGAATCCTCGGTACTCCATCATCTGTCTTGTGATCTCGTTTGTTACCTGGTTAGAAGGGTATGAGATTGGTCTGGGTTGATTTACAGGTGCATGTAAGATTATATTTGATCTCACAGTAACAGAGTAGGAAAAGAATTGCGTCCCAAAAAAAATGCAAAAGTCGAACAAAAAATATCACATTGAAGAAAGGAAAGCAAAAAAAAAATGAGAGAATATGAACAGCAACATATGGAGGCGAAGAGAAATGAGAGAGAATAATATAGAATACTCAAAAAACAAAAAAAGTAGTAGATATGAAACGTCTAGTCATTTGCTTTTTCCTGCACTGACACCAAAAACGGCTTCCTCAAATTTTTCAACTCGTTGATATCGATACTGTCCACAAAACAAGCAATAAGAATGATTAAAGCTGATATCGGACCTACCTGATCTCCCCACTCATTGATAACTGGCATATTGATATCGTCCACAAACACAGTCATCTTTTTGCCGGCTGGTGGACCGTACGTCGTGCCCATACGTTTATCAACGTAGCTCTCGATGGTGCGCTGACACATACAGAAGCAACGAATTGGGATTGTTGAAACGTGAAACAAAATTGATGATTTATTGTATATATACTGATCATATGTTGCTAACAGGAAAATCATACGCACTTGCGAGACTAATCATTATTATGTCGATATTATTTATCTTTCTTCAAGTCGAAAACGGCTGATTGAGAGGGAAACATTAAACTTGAAAATGTATGTTCTTCGTTATCATCTGAAATTCATGTGATATAATTTCATCCTTATCAATAGTGGTATTGCCATCATCCCTAAAAAAGTAAGTTTCTTGACAATTTTATAGTTAGGATTAAGATGTTTTCAATATGATGAGACAATCTCCTTGAATCAGCAAATTGAAAAAAAATATGTTTGAAAATATAATAAGAAAAGTTTCACCAAGTCCTCACCTTTAACCATCCTCTCCCCTATCTCTAGCAGATGAACCCCCCTCCCCAACCACCACCCACCCGTGTCTTTCCGGATATGCCAGCCCTGGACTCACCTGGAACATCATAGGTGTCGTGGCGCTCGAGAAATTGAAGCTCTTAAACAGATGTGTCTCGGGGTCACACTTGAGGCAGTAACCCTGCACCATCACTGTCTTGGCCGTGCCCTGTAGATGACAAAATATACTAGTTTCGCAATAATGCAAAATCCGAAGAACTATATTGAAGTTGAAAGTGATAAAAAGAGAAGAAATCCATGTATGTAATACAGCAAATGTGTTAGCGATGGCGAGAACAAAACGTATCTGCAAGTGTGAATGAAATATCAATAAGAAAACTGTGTGTCAGTTACTCTCTTAAATCTCGTCAGTTGATCTCAGGTATGTATTGTCTTTACCGACCAGCTTAAATAAAGGATCAAACAATCTCAGGCGTGATCGAAGTAACAGAAAAATGGTGAATGTAAGGAAACTCGTTGGATAGTAAGAATTAAGGATGACGTCAGAAGAGGGTGAGAAAATTGGTCAACCGTGTAACTATGTTCGTATCAAGTTGCAAAGCGTGGATGGTGTGAGTGTACAGATTATTGTTTTTAATCTAGGCCGTCCACTACAGCCTGGTTTCAGGCCTTTTAAACAGGTTAAACAATTTAGTCCGAAGCACGACAGCATTCGAGGAGTGAAGCAGCAAAGTCCACACTTCACTGACGGTATAAGGTTGTATAGATTGTAAAAAAGCCTGTCTGCAATTTTTCTGTCAAGTAAGTTTGACAAACTTCCTTAAGTCATTTTCCTAGTCTAAAACAGGCGCTATGTAGTAATTTAGCCTTTAACACCGACAACCATAAATTTATGATTCTTACGCTTTCGAGTGCGTTATATAAAAATAAGATAGACTTCACTTGCCCAGTAGACTGGATTTTTTCTTTTTGAATTTAAATTTCTTTTGTCAAAATTCTTGTACAAAAATGAGTTTAAGATAAAGATTGACTCATTAGCTACAGGCCAACAGACACTAGCTTTACGGAGAAAAGCTTGTCATTCGGATTACCTGTTCACCAATGAGCAGCACCGCCTTGGCCTGTTTGGCGATCGTTTTGATCAAGAAGTCGGTTCTCACATTATCAACGTTGGGGACCAGAATGGACGTGTATTCTGGCGTGGAATCCACTGGGTACTCATATTCTGGCACCTGAAATTGAGAACCACTCAGATATAAATCACTTGGCGATAAGCCAAACTGATTTATACTAAATGAGTGCATTGCGGACCTAATGAAATAAAAGATAAAATGGTCTAATATGTTTAAAGAACGTTTTCTTTTTCTTTTTTAAAAAACTTTTTCTTGATCGATTTTTTTCATATGGTTTGATTTTCTTATTTTTTTTTTAAAGTTCTATACTGGATATGAGTACTGCCCCTCTCTCTACGTGATCTCTCTCTGTCTCTCTCTCTGTCTCTCTCTCTCTCTCTCTCTCTCTCTCTCTCTCTCTCTCTCTGCGTGTGCTGTCTGTTTGTCTGTCTCTCTCTCTCTTCCAGTGTTCCCAGTCCCCGTTCTCGCCCACCACATACTCTCTCTCTCTCTCTCTCTCTCTCTCTCTCTCTCTCTCTCTCTCTCTCTGCGTGTGCTGTCTGTCTGTCTGTCTGTCTGTCTCTCTCTCTCTGCGTGTGCTGTCTGTCTGTCTGTCTGTCTGTCTGTCTGTCTCTCTCTCTCTCTCTCTCTCTCTCTCTCTCTCTCTCTCTCTCTGCGTGTGCTGTCTGTCTGTCTGTCTGTCTGTCTGTCTGTCTCTCTCTCTCTCCCTTCCAGTGTTCCCAGTCCTCGTTCTCGCCCACCACATACTCTCTCTCTCTCTCTCTCTCTCTGTCTCTCTCTCTCTCTCTCTCTCTCTCTCTCTCTCTCTCTCTCTCTCTGCGTGTGCTGTCTGTCTGTCTGTCTGTCTGTCTGTCTGTCTCTCTCTCTCTCTCTCTCCCTTCCAGTGTTCCCAGTCCTCGTTCTCCCCCACCACATACTCTCTCTCTCTCTCTCTCTCTCTCTCTCTCTCTCTCTCTCTCTCTCTCTCTCTCTCTCTGCGTGTGCTGTCTGTCTCTCTCTCTCTTCCAGTGTTCCCAGTTCCCGTTCTCGCCCACCACATACTCTCTCTCTCTCTCTCTCTCTCTCTCTCTCTCTCTCTCTCTCTCTCTCTCTCTCTCTCTCTCTCGCCTTACCCGACTCTTCCAGTGTTCCCAGTCTCCGTTCTCGCCCACCACATACTCGTAGATCGTGTCGTCATCCTCCAGTTTTGGGAGGGGCAGGTCGCAGTTGGATTGCATCCATTCTTGGACCTGGACAGCAACACAGCAATCGGGAGGATGAAAGTGTACATGATATAGTGATCAGTGGTCTCTGTGTTTAAAGTTCAAAATTACTTCAACACTTTATTCTTTCTTGTTGGGGTTTCAATTCACTAACCCTGTGCATTAATGATTTCATGGCGTGAGGGATGGAAGAAGTGCGACGCCAGAGGCAGATTAGATAGAGAGAATTGAGAAACTGGGAATATAGGCAAAGCAAAAAATGGTCACATGCACATAATGAAGTTTGAAAATTTCTTTGGGTCGATAAAGATTATTTTGAAGTTAGCATGCATATGCGTACGACTCTGACCAATCATAATTATAATTATGTATTCCTGTTATTTTTTTATAATTTAGTTTTTAACTTCCCATGTTTCATTACTATTACTATTTTTTTTTCAATGGAAAACATAAAAATGTATATACTATGCAAAAAAATTGAATTGCGTTATGATTCCTGACTATTTCTAATATTGTTGTCGATGTTTACTCTTTGATAAATATATAGAGTGGGAGGAAAGGCTAGGTGTAATATAATGGCTGAAAGTATATTATTCACAACGGATTAGCAAGACAAAGTCATTCCTACAGAGATGAGAAAAAGGAGTATTTTGATGTACACCTTCATTAAACAAGTGTAGATCAAGACCTTTTTGTGTAACTTTTATAAAAATCCGAAGTTCAAAATTTGAGTCTTTGTGAGGAACGAAACATTCCGTGTAATTTTTCCAGCAGAAGCATCTGTTGAATTAAACATTTATGTCCCACCATGGTGCCTCCTTTCTGCTGATATATTAATCCACAAGGCTTATTTATTTCTAGTTTTTATCGAAAAACTAATCAAATACTTCGAAAGTTATTGCCATCTATCATAGGGGCAACTGGGGTGATTTAAGTTTAATTCGCTTTCGGGTTTTGTTTATCACCGTGGCTACCTCAAATTGGCAGATTATTATGCAGCTTCAGATAGAATATGTATCATGTGGCAGTGATCTCAAAACTGACCTTCTTGCGGTCATCGAGCTCAAGCAAAGCCCCGAGGGAGAACATGAGAGCGAAAACGATGAGTCGTCTGAGATGATCACCGCTGATATCCTTGTGGTCATCCTCTTTGGGGATTAGACCCTCCAGAAGGTCTATGGCCTGCCGGATGTAGTTACACTCCAAGACCTGTTAGAGAGAGGGGAGAAATTAAGGTTTAGAAAGCATGAGTAAATAAGCTGAAGACTGATCAAATGAAATTAATTTTCCCAATTTTTTGTCACAGCAGTGACCCATCAAATCTTATATCATATATTTCCGCCTAGTTTTTTTCTTCAGTCTTCATTATTTCTACATAATATTATTGGTTAAAGGTAGAAAACTTCTGCTACCATAACTATGTTTTATACAGTAGAAATGATTTTATCTTTCCATTTGAAAAAGCGAACTCTTAAAAAAAATATAAAGAGCAAATTTCTTTGGCTAAATCGAGTCAAGCACTCACATCCATTTTGGGCTCCAAATTCTGTATGATGTAGGTGTAGAGTTTGGGGAAAACACTCTCAAACGCTGTGTAGATACCATCTTGTTGTTGCGGGGGTCGCTTTAAAAGCCAGCCTGGGTAGAGGAAAAGATAGGGAAAATATAGCTGGTAATTAATCAGTTGCTTTGTTGCTTTAAGACCTAAAGAATTTAAAGCTGAATATTGGAGAAAGCAAAACAAAAACAAACAAAAAAAAAACCGACTTTTAACCATCGTTGTGGATTGACGATTTTGATGGACATTATCTTCATAGCTATGAATATGATGGCATATTTTTTTTTTTTTTTTTTTGATATGCATGTAAAAGTCTTAAACTGTATTAACGGGAAAGATTGACTGCAATCATAAAATCCCAGTCTCCCTAAACGTAACGTTTTCTCGCCTTTGAGGATGGGATCCCAGTCTAGGATGGAACTTGACATAAACACCATGCCGTTCCTGGACACAGTGGCTGGCGAGGCGTTGTCGATGTTGTGCACCTCGAAGATTATCTTACAGTTGGGCGCCATGGGGATGCGGTCTCCGTTAGCCAAGGTCAAGGTCTTGTTGTCGTCCAGGACAGAGTTGAGGTTCTCGATCCAGATAGCGTCCACAGGTCCGTCTAGGACTAGCCAGATGTGCTCGCCCTGGTCACAGGAGTGAGATGGTGAGCATGGGGAGAGGGGCGTTAGAGACGGAATAATGGTGAGGAAGCAGAGTAAGAATAGATTCTAAAGCAGGTGATAGATATTTTTTTTTACAAATTGCAACATGGTATGATATCTATTATTGAACTTTCCTTTACTTACAGAAAAATCTAAGCATGCTAGGTATCAAGAAGGAAGGATCATGTAAAGCGCGCGTTTTAATTTTTATAGAGAAGGAAGAGAAGGCAGTTTGACACACGTGAATGTACAAGAAAAAAATGCTGAGGTTGCTACGTATCAGTGCCATATCATTTTAACTTCAATAGCCGCCATGACCATTACGGAGACAAATGTTTAAGAAAGCAATTATAATAGGGTAAACGAAGGAAACTAACAATTTTTATTAAAAAAAAAAAAGATAGTGAAAGACAGAGATTGACAAAGAAAGATAGAAAAGAGCTACTCATTTGGCCTCACCTTCTTGGTCTTGTGTGTCCTCCTCCAGAGAGTGGAGAAGATGCCATCTGTCCAGTCGTTGGTCGCCACGTCCAGCCGGCCGAACATCTGCGGGGCTGTAATAGCCTTCGGGTTCATGCGCATCTCCTTGTGCGGCGTGCCGCAGTCCGTCATGGCCTTCATCAAGGTGTGGATACAGCACGTCTTGCCGGCACCAGACGGCCCCAAGGTCATCATGCCGTGACGTACGTTCTGCGTCTCGTAAAGCTGGATCAGCTTGAGGACCCACGGGTCATGGTTGATGAGACCAGCCTCAGTCACCTGTCAAGGTGGGGGAGGAGGAGGGAGGATTGGCCAGAGAATAAGAATAATTAGCAAGACTTGTAAAAATCCAAATCCATTCATTGTGATTATTGTTTTGAACATTCATTTTGTTTAGGTTTTATTGAGTGCGCAACTATGATTTCTCGTACGGCAGTGCGCAATTGTACGGGAATCCATGGCCTCCTGAAGCGTTCGATAGAATGAAAAGTGTTCTATAAGCTGATTTCCCACGTTAAAGGAAAATTAGTAAATAAACCGAAAAAATGAGTTAAGAAAGGGCAGGCAGACAATTAGACAGACAGATAGACAAATAGACAGACAGAGAAAGGAGGAGAGGGAAGCGTGAGCGGATCTTATATCAGGAACAGAAACACTTGACTATGTTGAAGATGAACCAAAAAAAAATTAATCCTGTAATGGTTTATCTCAAAACCTCTTTATCATTGATGTTCAGCAGGCTTGAGGGTGAGGTCTCACCTTGCGCTCTATGGCCGCCTCTATCTCCGGGTAGCCGGCCTTGTCGAGCGTCATGCCCGGGAAGAGATCCTCGATGAGGGACATGAAGAGCGGCTCGTCCTCGTCCACCAGCTTGGAGAGGTTCATGTCCCTCAACACCCGCATCACGATCATCGGCTCGCCGTCCTCGGGGTTTGCTCGCTTGAATGCGCCCAGGGTTCGCAACACCGACAGGATGTTCCGCAGCCCGAAGTCGTAGTGGACCTGGACAGTGAGAGGAGAGACCAGTGGGATTAGACCAAGTTTAGGCAACAGATTACATTTCTTAAGTATGATAAAGGGAGTATTTGTTTGATTACAATGAATTGAAAGATTAAATGATTATATTTTATAGTTAAAATCAGCTACTAAATCGAGCAACCCAAAAAAAGCATGAAAAGTGACCTCACCTGCTTGGAGAGCTGCTCCTCACATAGCTTGTACAGGGTGAAGAACTTTTTGGAGAGAACAATGTTCTGCAGAAAACCACAGCTGGCCAGTTTCACCCGGATGATGATGGCACGGTCTGGAACCATCATGGCTACCGTCCGGAAGTTGATCTTCAGGTTCTCGGGCAGTTCCTGTCTTCCGGCATAGCCAGGGTTCTGAAGGAGAGGCGGTCGTTGTATACAGATGCTCAATTATCTTTTAAGGATTATTTCATCGAATGAGGGCTAAGCTTAGAGAGAAAGAAGATCAGTTTACACGGCATAAATATAAGAGTTAGTTATAGAAAAAGCAATATATCGCCCCACACTCCTTTGTCTATCAAAAAAAACATCAAGTAAACTTGATGATTTATAATTGATTGGATATAAATAAGTTGACATTGGAAAAACTCAGTACTGCTTCAGTACAGAGTTGTGTAGAGGAGTTAAGATATTCCTGATTATGTTTCTCAGTCTAAAGTTTATTTCTTCTGTAATCAGCTATGCTAGTTTGTTTATAAATGTTTTTTTCTTTTCTCCTTGCTTTCAATTTGGGTATTCAGCCTTTTTTTTCTCTCAATCTTTTTCTACTTTTCTTCTCTATAACTATATCTTCTCTTTCTCTTTCCTTCTGCATGTCTGTTTCTCTTTCTCTTTCTCTCTTTCTGTTTCTCTCTCTTCTCTCTCCTTTTCTCTCTCTCTGTCTCTCTCTGTCTGTCTCTCTCTCTGTCTCTCTCTCTCTCTCTCTCTCTCTCTCTCTCTCTCTCTCTCTCTCTCTCTCTCTCTCTCTCTGCCCCCCACCCCCCCCCTCCCCCACTGTGACCCTCAGGGTATTATCTCACCATGGTGAGGAAGAGACCAAACTCTGGGTCCAGGTCGACATTGTCGCCGTCAGTGAAGATGAACTGCGTCTTGCGTTCCTTCTTACACTGCAGGACAATAGCAATCTGCTGGGCAGCCACAGACAGCACAGGCAGTTCGATACGGTTAAACTCGTCGAAACAGCCCCACGAGCCGGACTGGGCGAGGCCTGGGGGAGGACACAGCCAGGAGGGACTCAGTCACATATTAATGATACACATACACAAATACATTTGTTGATATGGCAAAAACATCAGTGCAGAGAGGTGGAAAGGATGTAATCGAAATTTACACACAAACCTATCAGAAAAAGAAGAAAAAATCTCTTTCTGCAAAAAGTTAGCTCACAACTTTCTGAAACTGTAGGATCAAGAAAACAATAAATGCAAGTAAATGCAGTGTTTAGGTAGTCACTGCTGATTCGAAGTATATTTGTCCTGTGTCTTAAGATGGTTAGGTTCGATCTTCTCAATGAATATCCTAACGGTTTTTCCATTGAGTTAATTCGGAGTACCTCTGCGAGAATTTCATGTTGATGGTCAACACAATATTAGGTTGTGATTTTATTTCGGCCCCAGATGATATCATTCTTTATCTGATCTCAGCAAAATCCAACCCTTCTTGCTGTTTAAACCAGAGCAGTCCGCGCCAGGCATACCTTTGTAGATCCTGCCGAGCCCTCTGTAGTCCATCTGGTCAGAGCAGTTGAAGACGACCACGTACTTGCCGAGGCAGCGACCCATGTCTTTGGTGGTCTCTGTCTTGCCTGTCCCTGCTGGGCCTGCTGGGGCGCCACCTAGAGCCATGCCCAGGGCTTGGGCCAGGGTGATGTAGCATCTGGACGGAGGAACAGACTTGCTACAGCCCTGCCAATCCTCCATAGTTAATAGTAATGTACAGGGTGTGCATTGTAAAACCAACTATTTTGAATTCCTGAACGCGAAACGAATTGTTAAAAATTTGATCTAAAGACTCGCACAACTAAACCACTGCTAACTTATTGAATCTATCCTAAGCCTTTATAGCATCAATACAATGTCGTTCAGCAAACTGTGGCATCACACTCCTCTTCCTGAAGATGATGACGACAAAATAATGTTATATTTTTAATCAATTACTAGCGAGGCATGGACTTTTTTGCATACCTAAATTTACTCTCCACACCCGCCCAGTAACGTGCTTTGACTTTGATGTAGCCCACTCCCAAATTTTACATGAGCTTGGATTTTTTTTTCTTTATTGAAATCTGGGTAAATCTAATAATTGTAAGAGTAACTTAAATTTATAGGAATTTTATGATGGGATAGAGGAAAAGAATTACATAATTGTTTTGTCTATTGCAGTTTAGAGGTGAGTTAAATTTATTGAGCTCACTTTATGATGCGAAGGGCTGAAGATGTTAAAACATATGAAAAGAGGATCTCCAGAATATTCATAGCCTGACCGTGATATTGCAATCTATTTTAATTGTGTAACTCTAACTTTCATTTTTCATCCACTTATGCTCTTGATTTTTTTATCGATTTCATACCTTTGTGCATTTGTTCATTTATCTATAACAATTTATCCATGATCTATCTATCTTTTTATCTTTTTATATTCCTTCGCTACCCCATCCCCTCTCCCCTTCCCTTGTCCACCCCTCAGCCAGAGAGCAATGAGCGAAACTCCTCGCCGTGTACCTGTCAGTGAGTGGCGTGATGACGAGACGGTCTGTGCAGCCCAGGAACTCCATCATGTAGTTAAAGTCCACATCAGTGATGGAGATGTAGCACATGTCTGTGTCTTCCTTGTAGTAGAACCGGGACTGTTTCAGCCACTCGAAGTCGTTCATTGACTTCACATGGAGTCTCACCTGTGGGACAGATAGACCAGTGGATCACGTTCGTTACGCTTCGTTCCCTCAATCTCAATAAATTTCATTTGGTCTGCTAGGGCCACAGTTATTAACATGTTTTGTTTAAAAAAAACAAACAATGGGCATGGATGGTTTATTTTAACTTTAAGTCGCTCTCAACCCGAATCCTCAGGACTGGTTAGATGAGTTGTCTTGACTCCAAAATCACAATGTCCCGGTACCGTTTGCCAGAACTTAAACGCTTTAGATAGATAATCCAGTGCTTTGCTCTGGTGCAAGTCTATGTTTAATAAAAGCTGAAGTGTTCACTTGCTTCAAAACATATGAAATCATTGTTTTGAAGAAAAAAATTAATTAGTTGAAATATTCATATTTTAAGCTTAATTTATTCAACATGCAAACCGTAAAACTACCTTCTATAAAAGCTATTAGGTTTCGATCCAAATATTAAACCACAGAGACAATGTAACTTCATCCAAACTGACCCCTTCCTTTATTTTTAACTATTTGTCTAGGAAAATCTTGACTTTTAATTCTTATCGTATAAGTGAGAGAATTGTATAAGCATTTTTTTAGCTTTACTCCTGTTATAATATAATTCCAAAGCTCCCTGATATGAAAGAAACTCAACTCACGAGATCATCAAAGATGTCCTTCTGATGCACGTGGATGGTGATGAGTGTCTCATATTTGGTCCTCTCCATCTTGGTGAGCTCCTTGGTCGTCTGGTCAATGAGGAGGTTGAGCATCTCCAGAAACTTCTGGTTGGTGTTGGCCATCACTTTCTTGTCTGTGCGAGCGTTGTTGAGGGCGTCCTCCGAGTCCCGAGTCCAGATCATCTGGATGCCCAGCAAGCCCACCTAGAAACATGGCCGTGGGGGTTTGGTGGATGTGTTACAGTAAACGGGTCGTTCACATTGTACCATTAGCTACGCTTTTTTTCAAGGGTATAATATATACTTGAGCTTCAATAGAACGCTAAAAAGTGGAGAAATAGTTAAATCTAAAGCTATGGAGACCATGATTCCCTGATATGGAAAAATTCGCTCCGTGAAGCAAATGTTTTCCCTTTTAATAAACATGTGATCGAAAAAGATGGCAATAATAGGTTGAATTATTATGTGAAACGCGTAACAATAATATAATTGTCATTTATAACTGACCTAACTACATTACCTGTGACGGGAAAGTGTTCTCAAACTCCAGCAGGTTGAAGCCGTTGTCTTGGATACTGATTGATGCCATGCGGATGATGCCGTGGATAGAGCGCCGTCCAACGCGCAGAAGGTCAGCAAGCCACGTCTCCACATTCCCCTGCGGTAAGGAAAGGTTTTATATTAAATTAATTACTAGAAAGCTCTGAAAAGTGGATTGGGAAATAAATTAAATAAATTAGTCACGTGTAATTTAATTTAGGAACAAATCATATTTACACCTCCTTAGCAATGTTAAAAAAAATGCAAACTGGTGAAATGTATCCACTTTTCATAAACAATCAGTCTTGTCATTATATATGTAATCACAAATCATCTAGTGAAATGTTTGCAACTTCATATTTATATAAAACAGCATCAGTGTTTTGACCATCTCAATGACCACTTTGACATTCAAGACCGACGACCTACTGACCTGTGCCATGACGGGTTCATCCAGGTCGACCTTCTCGCCCTCCTGGGAGTTGATGGCCAGGATCTTGTCATAGACCTTCTCGTCAAACGTCACGAGCCGGGTGTTGTCAAACACGCTGAGAAGGTGGTTCTGCGGTAAACACACACACACACACACACACAATACACGGTCAATGCGCTATTTCCATTTGTTACCATGTCTGAGTCAAGCAGGTTGAGATCTCTTAGAGCGAAACGTGAATTATTTCCACTGTTATTGTCAGAGCTGGGGTGATTTTAGACATTTAAGCGGTAAAATTTCTTTTTATGTAAATTTATCACTATCAACCAATGTATGGTACACAGAGGAAGGATTATTCTTATTTGGAAGAGTAAAGAATTTGACTTGTAACAACATGTGATGTTTCAGCCCTCTCTAGTAAATTGCAGTACGTTTTTCTGTTGTAATCTTTATCTCTTTTTTTGTTGTTGTTGTTGTAAATATAGCCTATGAAATATTTGCTTCCGTTAAGATGTAAATGATCACATAGTGCTAAATGATTTGGTGATTTGCATATTCTAAGGTTTCCGCTCTTTTATAAAAACATTATTGGGTTAGTTTGGAGAGCGTATTTGCTCTTTTTCCACAATTAAAAACATCTCTTATTTTCCTAACAAGGTTTTTTAATCTTAGTCATAGAGTATAAAGGAGTTCGGCTTCACACAGGCGACTTGTACTGTATGAGAGCATTAAATGAGGAAAGTATTCAACTTCAGAAAGGCCTTCACCTGGATAGTGTGAGAATCGCTGGCCTGGCCTAGAATTTCCAGCAAGGCCGGGTCCGACACGAAGAAGAACCTTGGGAAGAGCAGACGTTTTTTCTCGAGGTAGCCGGTGAGCGATTTCTGACAGATCTCCAGCTGCTCCAGCAGATGGGGCAGCAGCTGAGACAGGGTGTCGTCCCCGACACAGCACGTCACGACGTTAGCGTTCTCGTGGGCGCGCTGCATGATCTTCTGCCACGACTTGTCGATGTTGCTGAACCGCTTCGCTTCCTGACAGGTCGAACCGGGTGGGAAGAATCGAAAGAAAGTGAGTGTGGGGGTGTGGGGGAGGGGGAGATAAGTATGAATTTCAAAGTTGTAAAGATGGAAAGATAAAGGATAGGGAGTGGAAAGAGTGCTCATACGTTTGTATCGACAACATAATTTATTTGTAACAGTGATGACCGCATTGGCATAGTTGTAGTAATATGATTTAGAATGACGAAACGTGCGGCAAAGCGTAGGAAGATGATGCATGGTGAGGATGATAATGATGATGTTGATGATACTTTGTGGTAATGTGGTCGTTATTGTTGATGGTAAATGATGATTTTGACATAGTGATGATGACGATGGTGGCGATATTTCTACTATCTGCAATTTTGCTTTTGCTGCCGATGAAGATTAAGACCATGATGATGATGATGATGGTGATGTAGCGGTGACGGTGATGATGATATTGATAATGATAAGAACACATGGTTAAACATTTTGAAATTGAAAGATCTAGGTATTGTTGAATTCACTTCATTGCTTATATTTTAAAGCGTTTAAATTGTTATAAATTCTTGATATATATTGTAACGCTACATTATTTCGCGAATAGATTATTGTATAAGACAAAGATAAAATTTTTCATTGAGCTCAAAGATTTTTAAGTCTTTTTCATCTAGTCATCTCTTGAGGTGAGAATACCATTAAACCAAAACCCGTTCAAATAAATCATCAAAATACTCTCAAACCAAAAGTGAAGACAATATTCGGCAGATCGAGTTTCTTGAATCTTTATCCAACTTCTAAATTTTCGGAGATGAAAAAAATTATGTCTATCGAACGCACTCAAACGTGACATGTAACACATCATTGTGATCAAACCAAAACAGGATCACGAGGGTCTAAACATTGCGTGGACGATATACATCATGAAGGGCTTTACATTTTGACTGAGTTTACCTGATCAGAAACACAAAGAAATAATTTCAACCTCCTCTAGTCCCACAGCACTAATTTTTCAAAGTCAATTTTTGTTTTGCTTTTTTCTTTTATTTGGTTGAGTGATTCTACATTTTGTGTGATTTTCAGCCTACCAGGTGATTCAAAACATTTAAATTAATAAAAATATTTCACAGCAGACAGATGGGTACCGGTATACAAACAAAATCGGAACATAACGAAATAAAAGTGACAGTAAACAAAATCGAGAGCACACACACAGTCCAAACCTCACATACCTTTTTAAAATCTCTCTTCAAGTAGCGAAATAACACAATAAACTGATTTTACTGCACTTGCAATAATCGCTCTATTATATCACAAAATTCAACAAAGCTATTGAAAAAATAGTATTATAAACTATAAATGGGGGCCACTTTTTATATTGCATATTTTGCAATGTATTTTGATGTATCAAAGAATTATGCTTTTTTAACAGGCATTGGACAAGCCTTCATGGCACATCTCTTGGAGCTGCACTTAAAAGCATCAAGCTTGCATTTCCTGAACTCTTTTACCAAAACTTCAATTAAATGGTTACTTTAAAAACTCTGCCTCAAAACAGTTGATGTTTCTGGACATAATTCCTTAAATTAAATACTGCAATTTTGCCATCTTTCTCTTTCTCTCTCTCTGTCTCTTTCTCTCTCTCTATCTCTCTCTTTCTCTTTCTCTCTGTTTTTTTCCCTCGCTTTCTGTCTATCTTTTTCTCTCTTTCTCTCTCTCTCTTTTTCTCTCTATCTATCTCTTTCTCTCTCTCTCTCTCTCTCTGCCTCTCTCTCTCTTTGTCTGTCTCTTTCTCTCTCTCTCTCTGTCTTTGTCTCTTTCTTTCTATCTATCTTTCTCTTTCTCTTTCTCTCTGTTTTTTTCTCTCGCTTTCTGTCTCTCTTTTTGTCTCTTTCTCTCTCTCTCTGTCTTTCTGTCTCTCTTTTTCTCTCTATCTCTTTCTTTCTCTCTCTGTCTCTCTCTCTCTCTCTCTCTCTTTTCCTTTCTCTCTCACCCTCTCTTCCCTTCCCTCAACCCTCGCCCCTGAAGCATAAGTTTAGCGATGCCAGTCCTAATCCTTCTCCCTGACTGAGAGAACAGTTTAGAGATGTCGACCTCAATACCGGGCTGCCATTCCCTGCTTCAGTGTCAACCAGTTAGCACTGTTGTCCCATGTACTGCATGAGACCTCTCCTTCTGGAGACTGGTGACGAAACCCCCCAAAACCAACATAACCTACACTGGAGATAATTTACTATCAGGTGATTGTACCCTCGCACCCTCTGAACGACCACCTTACCTGGGGCAACTGCTTGGCAATGTCCCCACCCACGAAGACAGCCTCCAGATAGATCCACAAGTTCTGGACGATCAGCCAGTTCTCAATGATCTCGGTGGTACCGGTCAGTTTCTGGACCCACTCCTGGATGCGGGGCTTGAACGGTGCATTGTACCTGGAGCAGCCAGGCAGCCAGAGGTAGGATTAGGTTGCCGTGTGTTACACACAGAACATCACGGTAACACATAAGACATGGTTTGGCGGCTTCAGATAAATTGATAGAACTTGTGTCGGAACCGTTTAGTAATTTTTAATTATGTTTACAAAGTTTGAAAAGAAAATTGAGACGTCTAAGTGTATGTATATTTATACACAAGTTTCTATGATACACCCTTTTATTAATCATATTATTTAGGACATGCTGTTCCCAATAATACTAAAGAGGACCATCACAGATGGATGTAAACAAAAGTAAAGATTAACCAAATCTCTAAAGAAGAGACATCTTTACATGACCTTTTTGTACCAGCACCTTTTTTCATGTATTCTAAGGTGGAAGTGGCGTTTTATTTAAACGCTCAATGTCATGATCAAGTGTAATAACGATTGAGTATTATTAAAATATAAAGGGAGCAAGTTTAGAAGACGGGTGAAATGTTTTGAAGAATCGGGAGGTCGAAACCTTTATCTGAATATGGATTCAAAGTAATGTATGAAAACTATAGGTCAATAGTATAAGTTTCTACCCTGTTAGGCCGAGTAACCAACCTGTTGCTAAGCAACGCTCCGAGCACCATCAGGCTGTCCTCCATTAGCGCCACCGTCTCAGAGGTTGTATCACCTGGGGCAACGAAGAGGTCAACGGGGTCAACATGCAGCCACAATAACTAGCTCGGTCCAATTTTAATGGCTGGAAGATTCCCTTTCTAAATTTCTTATTCTAATGAGTTTTATTGTTTACTGTTTTCTGTTACACAGATTTCAATTCGGAATTTTTCAAAAAAGATGCCATTTGGACCGATCAGGAGTAGGTTTTGAAACTTTACCTGTTAAGGTCTTGGCATGTATTACTTTGTAGCTACCACTCTTTTTCTTTTTCCCTCTCTCACATTCTTCTCTTTTTCCATCTATCTATCCTTATCTCAGCCTCACCAAGTCCCATTTCTTGTTTTTCTACCCCCATCATCTCATTTTCGTCTCTCCTTCATTTCTTCCTCAATTTCTTTTTCTCTTCCTCGCTTTTCTTGTCCAATTCTCCACCTTCAGGAACGCTGTCTCTAT
Source organism: Elysia crispata (assembly GCA_033675545.1). Lineage (NCBI taxonomy): Eukaryota > Metazoa > Mollusca > Gastropoda > Plakobranchidae > Elysia > Elysia crispata. The sequence goes on from JAWDGP010007341.1 coordinate 57,018, forward strand.
TTTCTGACATACATCTCGAATCGATCACTTTTTTCCTCCTCCTTCTCTCTTTGTCTGTCTGTCTCTGTCTGTCTCTGTCTCTGTCTCTGTCTCTCTCTCTCTCTCTCTCTCTCTCTCTCTCTCTCTCTCTCTCTCTCTCTCTCTCTCTCTCTCTCTCTCTCTGCCTGTCTCTCGGTCTGTCTGTCTCTCTCTCTGTCTCTCTGTCTGTCTGTCCGCCTCTCTCTCTGTCTCTCTCTCTCACACACACATTTTCATCCCCTCTCTCTGCCCCTGTCTATCTCCAGCATCTCCTCTCCGCCCCTACCCACCCTTGAGCAGCAGCTCTCCTCTTGTCTTGAAGTTGCCGAACTGGAAGGTCTGGGCGCTCCAGTCGTTGACCACCTGCTTGAGCTTCGCCTCGATGTCCTTCTCCTTCACCGCCGAGATACACACGTCCTGGGGAGACACAACAACACACACACACACACAAATAGATTCTTTCCCTGAGCATAAGGGGAGCTTTGGCATTCAAGGTTTTCATAGGTGACTGCGTTAGTGAAACACGGATCTTCTTTGGTGTTGTTATTGTTAGTAAAAGAAATCTGTTTTTTTTTTTAAGTTTTATATAGCCTATCTCCCCCTCCCCTCCCCCCCCCCTTTTCCACCCTCAAAAAAAAAACCATGGTGATCTCAGGATTTTTTGAGAACATCAGTTTTACATGCACGAGAGATTCGAGACATATTAAACTACTATAAATAAAATACCACTAATGATGTGCTCTTACAAGTATTATCTATGCTTGTTTTGCTTTTTATCAAGTCGAGGGTTAACAATTTGAGTCTGCCCGCATATACCTCAAAGTATAACAGAAAGTGCAAGCATTAGGATCAATCTTTTCTAGTCTGCATTATAAAATTTTACTTTAAAAAGAATCTGCTGTATTTTCCATTTGAATTTTAATCGAAAAATATAACCGCTTGTGGCTGCGACAGCACAGAAGAATTTGGAATAGATGTGACTCAAGTATCGCGGATACCTGTAATCACATCACTGCGGATGTCTCCTGACTCACCTCAATGTCTTCCTTGTACTGCAGTAGTGGAGCCTTCATGAGGTCCCTAAGTAGGAAGCCCTCGGACTCCACATCAAACGAGTGGCCGGTGATCTGGGCAATCCTCTCCCAGTGCCTGGGCTGCATCGCCTTGTTGGCCATCATCTCCAGCAAGGGACAAGTCTCGTTGAAGTCGTCGATGGTCTTCCGCAGGTCTTCGTACGCCTGCCACTCCTTCAGAGCTTTGGGCAGCTTGCGGCATCTGGTGTGTGAGAAGGATGCAAAGTTAGAGAGGCAAAAATGACTGTTTGCTTTATGTGGCTAAGTGCCAAAAATACTGAAAATTCAATCAGGCAAGACAATTACATTTTGCAGATAATAGCATTTCCCATACTGGTTGACATTTAAGTTGACATTATCATGTACCAAAAGTCTGTGTTCCATTTTGGTCAAATAATATGTTACTCGCATCAAACTCAGGAGGGCCTATTTCCGTCTGCTAGAGTCCAGTTGATGCTGGAATATATTGAGGATTCTCTGTAATTTTAACATCAGTGTATGGTGATACGGGATTTTTTTTAATTGACTTTACAAGACAGAAATCTCAGAACCTGTCCAAACTATGATGCGAAGAAAATAATAGATCTTGAAAGTGCCAAACCTAAGATCTCAATCAGAGCAAGAGTAATTGACCCTGTTGCAGTTGGTCGAACGCGTATGCCTGTTTCCACACACATTTGTTAGTACATAAAGTATACAGACCGCAGTTTGAACCGTCTTGCAACTTTACATACTCTCAGCCACCACCATAACATGTCATTATACTCAATTATGAATGTAATTTCTTTACCCTGTCCTCTACTAATATGAAGCGTCCTTAGAAATTGTGGATATTCTTATGTGACGTCTTGTTCTCGTAGACTAGCAATGCGCGTGTACCGACCTGTTTTGAGCATCAAGCAACACTCGTTTACCGACCTGTTTTAACATCGAGCAACACTCGTGTACCGACCTGTTTTGAGCATCGAGCAACACTCGTGTACCGACCTGTTTTGAGCATCGAGCAACACTCGTGTACCGACCTGTTTTAACATCGAGCAACACTCGTGTACCGACCTGTTTTGAGCATCGAGCAACACTCGTGTACCGACCTGTTTTGAAAATCGAGCAACACTCGTGTACCGACTTTTTTTGAGCATCGAGCAACACTCGTGACCGACCTTTTTTAACATCGAGCAACACTCGTGTACCGACCTGTTTTGAACATCGAGCAACACTCGTGTACCGACCTGTTTTAACATCGAGCAACACTCGTGTACCGACCTGTTTTAACATCGAGCAACACTCGTGTACCGACCTGTTTTGAACATCGAGCAACACTCGTGTACCGACCTGTTTTGAACATCGAGCAACACTCGTGTACCGACCTGTTTTGAACATCAAGCAGCACTCGCGTACCGATCTGTTTTAACATCGAGCAACACTCATGTACCGACCTGTTTTAACATCGAGCAACACTCGTGTACCGACCTGTTTTGAACATCGAGCAACACTCGTGTACCGACCTGTTTTGGAAGTCGAGCAACACTCGTGTACCGACCTGTTTTAACATCGAGCAACACTCGTGTACCGGCCTGTTTTGAACATCGAGCAACACTCGTGTACCGACCTGTTTTGAAAATCGAGCAACACTCGTGTACCGACCTGTTTTGGAAGTCGAGCAGCTCCGAGTTGATCTTCTCAATGTCGATGTCAGACCAAGGGATGTCATAGTAGCCGTTCACATTCTCCAGGACAGCATTGTACAGCTGGTACAGCTTCTGCAGCAGGTTCAGTTCCTTCTTGATACGCTGTTCATGACAGATACAGACACGACAGTTAGTTCAGGAAGAAATAATGCTGGAGCGGCAGAGCTTTACTGAATTGATCGAAATTTTTTTTTCTGAGAGTTTTGAAATGGCATGCAATTATAAAGGTAAATATACCGGAAGTTATCCCCCCAAAAAAAGAGGAGAAACAGAAAGATCCCTTCCTATTTTTATTGAAAGTTTGGTATCTTAGTATGAGATAAAATTTTGTTATTTTAAAGGCAATACCGTATTCTTAAGTTTGTATTGATATCGACACGAGATAAACATGGTTAGTTTAGTTGGTAATGGTAGGGGTGGATCGAAATACCTTAATTGGTGTGAGTCATTATGCATTGTTTATGATTGTGACGCACGAAAAGTTTCCAAAAGAGTACCTGCAAGTCTGGATAGTCTGTGACCGCAAGGCCGAAGAGCTCCTCGCCGCCCGAATAGGTGACGTATTTCCTGTAAAGCTCGTCGAAGCGGGCCTGGTAGATGTTGAGTCTGTCTGAGGCCTCGCGAGGAGGTATACCATCTTCCATGGGGCCGCTGAAGCGAGACCAGTGAGAGGAGAGTATAAGAGCACATTGCCTTGGTCTATGTTCGACCAGCTGTCACTGGGAGACTAAAGATAAGACAGGCTCAACAATGGAGACAAACTAACTGTAGGACGAGAAAAGAAATATAGACATAAAGATAGAGGAGAAGCAGGGACAAAGGGAAAGCATTAGAATATAAAGGAAAAAGCAACAAGTATTTTATTGGAAATATGTAAAGGAAATGACAGTCTGTGCTATAGAAGAAAAGTTCAACAGTGAGAAGATGAAGGGAGGAAAAGGTTACGATTAAGAGAGATAGAGAGAAAAAAAATTTCCCACTCACACCACTAAGACGGAATGCAACAATATTTCAAATCAAAATCATATCTAGCATCGCCGAATCTTCAACATCAACAACAGTAGCTTCATCAGTTACACTTATAACAGCAAAAATCATCAACCAAGGTTCATGCACGAGCTCAGACTTACGAAGTGTCGTAAGAGCTGACAAACTCGTTGTTGTCTATGATGAACTGCTCCACGCCAGCCAACAGGTCGGCCTTGAAAGCGGGCTGGATCGTCAGGAGATGCTCCTGAATGGTCGCCGCCTGGCACGGACAAGGGTGAAAGTAGGTCAAGTTCAAGGTCAAGTAGTAGTATTTGATTAATTCTATACAGTTTAGGAAAGAAACACTACCAGATAGCGGCTTTTCTCCTATTATATTCACAAATAATCAATAGATGTGTTTTGTAAAACCATTTTTAGTTGTTTTTTTTCGTGGGGGGAGGGAATATTTTGAAGTATTTTTGATTTGATATAATAAAGTTTTGTATTGAATTAAAACTCAGGAGAGACATTATTGGGTATTGCGCAACGCTGACTGCGATAAAATACTTGTAAGGTTAGCCATCCAATGTAGATGTAAACAGAAAGATACGATATGAAACTTTCAAACGGTGGTAACCGAATTAAACGCTTTGCCAAGAGCTTTATGGATTGGTGTCGAGATAGTTCAAAGTTTTCCCATGTTTCACTTGCTGAGGATATTTGTGTTTCATTTAAGCTTTTAAAAATAATACATTATAACTTATGAAAACGAATGTTAACTGGCGTTTTGTGAGTTCACTATCCTGTGTTTCGTCGATCAAGTTTATCTCCCAATTTATGATGATTTATTGTCAGGTAAGAAACAATTGAGATCCCACCGCTCATCGTAGCAGTTTTCAAGAGACGCGCTTAATTTGAAATTTTCTTATCAATAGATAGTCAAAACTATGCTTGGGATTTGCACAAGAGCAAAGAGAAGTTTGTCAATGCGGTAAAGTATTTGAACCAAGTCTTATTCCGAGAAAGGATTGTAACATTTTATTAAACCATTGTTTTTAGATTTAAGTTCTTTAATGAAATATTTCAGGCAGTCAAAATTCAGCTTAATCGTCTTGATATATTGTGACACAAGTGGAGAAAATTATGGCTGTGTGTGAGGTAGGAAACTACTTAACAACTTGAAAGTCAGGAAAACCAGTGTAGGGGAAACAAACTACCAAGATATAAGTATTTTTGCCCGACAATTATCCCTAAGAATTGTTTACACAAACTTAATTTACAACATTCTGATTCACATACAAAAGTAAACTTTCACTAGTTCATTATCTTGCGTTTTTAAAGAAATAGAAAAATTTCAATTCAAAGATGGCCAAAGAGAAAAGGAAACAAAAAAGAACAAAACAAAAAAAAATCATTGTGAATGATTAATAAAAATTCCGTCAATGTTAAGTGATGGCTTGGCAATGCTGTGCGGCTGTGATATGACATTCAGTGCTACCATTGAAGACTGAAACATTGGTCTGTGTTTCACTGGTCCATAGTTTGCAACTGCAGTTTCCTCATACACAAATAAATAAAAAGTGTGTTGCCTGTTAAGAATGGATGCTCACTAATGTAATGAATATTTCTCCTAGAATCAGAAAAGGCAGAAGAGATATAGAGATAGGTTCAAGAAGGTGAGTTAATAATAATCAAGTTCACGGTAATTGAAGATTTAATCTATCCCTCTGCTCCTACTTCTGAGTCACAAAATAATCTCATACACAAAATGTGTTCGTATTAGGAAGCCAATGACAAAGATAGAAAGAATCCTTATAATACATGACTTACCGTCACGTTTCCGAATCGATGGAAGAGGATAGAGGACGTTCTTAGTTTTTAAACAAATTATATGACATTCTTTTTACTATATTAAAGATAGTAAAGGGGAAGGTGAAGAGTTAAGCGACAAAACTACTCAAGCAAAGCAAATAAAGCACATTGCAGTAAAGATACAAGCAATTTCGTTAAGATTGACTTTTTTACTCCATATTTGAATATTTCGAAAAATTAAAAAAATGATAAATTACATGTGCTCTAAAAAATGACTGATGGAATATGAGTAAATCTATACATTTATTAGAAATGTAAACTGATAATTAGGCAAAATACTTGGTTCTATTGATATGTCAATGAGAATTAAACAGAGAAAGTTAAAGCTGTATCATATAGGTAGAATTATTTTTACTCTTTGCGAAAAACATCATGTTTAAATCTATTACTCTCTCTCATCAGCTCTGAGCTGCAGTGACAAACTAATTTAAAATTAAGCGCCAATGATTCTATGTTCGTGTCTAAAACTGATAACCTTTGGCTCCTTACATAATTCCTTAAAATGTCCTCGCTCGCCTGACAAGAGTTAGAGAGCATGAGTTCGAAAGAGAAGCAAAAAATGAGTATATGAATAATTAAATGGAGCAGTAATGAGATAAAAACACAGAAGAAAGTTAGTTTGCTCTGAAGCTCAAGCCAAGATTTTGTACATAATGTTAGACGTTCTATGCCTGAAGAAATAATTGAATAAACCCCAATAGGCAATAAAATTTTAATTCTTTGCTGTTGTTTTTTAGCTTCTTTGTTTAGTTGTTCGTTTCTTTGTTTGTTTGGTTTTTTTTCAACATCAAATAAATATTGTGTAGCTTTTATATGCTTGTAAGTATAGCTTTGAGCCATCAACGATGTTAAAAGAGAGATAATTTAAAGATTAGAATTCTTGATTTGAGCGCCAAGCATAAAGAAACCATAAAAGAGGAGGGGAGGTCAGCAAAATGGATTAATTGAATAGTTTTGAATGAACCCGGAGTGCCAGATAATCAGCTCTACTGATGTCTACTCATAATGCTTGTAGTGATTAATGATTCTTCCCAGTGAGATTACCTGGTCGGAGCGTCCAGAACAAATACACCTATTGGAGCAAGTTCACAAGGGTTAAACAGGGCTCTCGTGGTTGTAAATCAAAACGTCTGCGGGTTTGGTTTATTTTTTTTCAAGCATTTATAAGCTTTTTAAAAGTTCAGTACCACTGTTAGATTGTTTTAAAATCACACAATTACTACATGCGTTTAGATTTGAACTTCACATTTTTCTTCTCAGCTTATAACCTTGAGCTTGAGATGTATAAATCTTAAATCAAATTGTACCGAGGCATGCTAGTAAAGAAATTCAATTGCGCGATGTCTTTATAGAATATAATAAAGTAGATGAGTTACTTTTATTTGTTACCAGTCCGTGTATGGTCAAGAGATATATGAGAGGGGAGATGGCGTGGGGCAGTGGAAAAATCATGCAGCTTTGCTCCATAAGTCAAATTAAAAAAACTTACTTGAAGAGTATTTCATTTCCAGGTAAGAAAAGATAATTAGTTAGACTGATGCAAGTAACAGGTGGATCACAGCACAGCAAACGTGGAGAGTATAGATAGGTGTTATACCAAGGGAAGTCACTCTCACACAAGCAGAGATACACAAGTTTCGAGTCTGGTTTGTGGAAAGTGTTGCTATAACAGCGTTTCATTCTGTCTCAATACGGAATAAAAAAATGCCACTGTGTCCTACTCTGACTTTGGATCGCCAACAAATTTTAAGCTGGGTCTGAAACGTCTATTAACATACCACAAATCTAATGCTAAATGTTAGACATGAGCCACATATTTCAAATCCTATATGATGTACAAAGCTGGCATAGTGAAATTGTTATTTGTTAAAGTTGAACAGATCAATGAAAAATTCTGATAGCTTAGGCTGCTAATGTAGTAAACACACGAACTCAATTGGCATCTGAGAAATTGGAGTTCAAAACTGAAACATATCCAAGTAACATGAACGCTGGATTCTATGGACAAATAGGCTGGAATTGTTTTAAAAATGTACTAAAGGCACAAGGGTTTGTCAAAAATAAATTTGTCTTGTCTTTGGTTTTGTTAGTCAGTTCATTCTCATAGCAGAATAATGTGGTACACACGTGTTCTCACTCTGAAACAGTTCGCACAGTCAAGTCAAACACGCTGAAAAGCTTCTGGAGAAGACACCCTTGTTATTTTGTCCTCTTACCTGGGCAGTAAGCTTTTTCCAGCCGTAGCTGAGGGAGTCGACACGCTCGGCGTTGCCGTCGTTGAAGAAGATGTTGTACTTGTTGAGCATGGCATAGGTCTCCTCTATTGGCGTGATGGTCATGTCTACACGGATCTCGTTTTCCCTGATCTCAGCCAGTGAGGCCATGTGACCGCGGACATCGTCCAGGTCCTTGATGGGCCTCGACAGGCGCTTCATCAAGTTGTCCACAAACTCAGTCACAGAGTCCATCTCCTGGCCACACTGAGATCACGTGAGAGGGAAAGGCAAATCATAGGAGGAAGCGGAGTGAGCAGTTCATGAAACAAATTCTGGTCTATTTTTTATAATCCCTTGTTTACATATGATATTCTCGTGAAGAATATCTAAAAAGAGAAAATATTACTCTTATGATGATGGATTAAGCAGACCCTAGAGTTTTTCCCTAAAAAAAAGTTAAATATTACAATTTTGAAGAAAAGTAGCAGTCTTGATTTAGTACTGATTTGTAGCTTAAGTCTATGGATGATATCAAAGTCATATAAGAAGATTGTAAGTTGCAACATGTAATCTCGTTGAAAAATCAAACTTCCATTTCACATAAAATAAGAAAACTATTTTTTTTCAGAAAACTTTTCACTGTATCCGTGTGCTGGTACTCGGAGACTAACCTTCTCGTTGAGAGCCTTGGCGTAGGCCATCTTCCAGCGCCTTGTCTCTGTGATCAGCGCCATCTTGAGCTCATCAGTGAGGAAAATCACGGAGCCCACACGGAAAGATGGCGTGATCTCTTCTATATCCATCTCTAGTTTCTGAAATAACAAGCGAGATAAATGGCCATAGGTGATAGCGAGTCTTCACTGTCTTCATACAGACAGTCTAAACAATTCCATTTCCACTTTTTAAAATACCGAACGAGATAAATGGCCATAGGTGATAGCGAGTCTTCACAGTCTTCATACAGACAGTCTAAACAATTCCATTTCCGCTTTTTAAAATACCGAACGAGATAAATGATCATAGGTAATAGGGAGACGTCACTTGATATAGACAGTCTAAAGAAGTGCATAGCATCAATTAAGACAGGATCTATCATTGAAGGCTATAATAATATTATTTTCATGTCTCACCCATAAAACTTTCATATTTTAAACGGACGTGTAATATGGGAGAGTTGAACAACTGGCACCCAATTATGAATACTATTCCAGCAAAGAGTATCAAAACAAACAAGAAAAATGAAAGCAAAGTAAAAGGTATCCTGAGCATATTTTCAGTAACTCATGAAAGGCAAATAAATATAGATGGTGTAAATAGGTTTCTGACCTGGTAGTATCTGATCTGTGCTTCAATCTCAGACAGGATTGGTTTAGAAGCCATGAACTCTTTCACCTTGGTCTCTGGTTCCTGGAAGAAAACATGACACACAATAGAAACTGTAAAACTTAAACGACAGTAGCTAGCTATTACATCAGTGGATTCTCGAGTTGAATTCCGATCTAAAAATTCCCTTTTGTTTTTCTTATGTTTTGAAAATGCTGGTGATTCAAAGAGTCATTTTATAGTTTTGACAAATTTAATTATTCTTTTATGAAAAAAGAGAGGAAAAAAAAAACAAGTTATGAGCGGACAATTTACAATGCTAACAAAATTTCTCTTCTTTTTTATGTCGACAACGAATTCATGATATTATTTACACTACCCGTACAATAGAGGTGAGAAGATTTATGAAAAAACGGCATTTTAACAAAATTATGTTTACTTTAACGTGTATAGGATTGTTGATCTTTCAAGCGTGGCCAGCGGTTGTGACCGACTGACCTGTGTCCAGAGTTCTGAGTAGTTTGTGAAGTTGTCCAGCGACTCCTGCACGTCGCCCTTGAAGGTCGAGATGATGGAGTTGAGCTGAATCACGATCTTGCCCACATCCTTGTGTTCGCTGATCACCTGTAGGGGGTAGAGGAGGAGGAGGAGGAAGTAGGGAAGATAGCCTCATATAATAAACGGGTTTAAGAATTCATGGAGAAGTGGGTATGAAATTATTTATATAGGTTAACATCCCAAAAAAAAATTCGCTATCTCTGATAGAATATTCATGGGTAAATTGATAGTTAGGAATACGGTGGAGTAAGTTTTTATTCGTTTTTTTTTATAAAATAAATCATTAATAAATCTTTATTAGCAGGTTTATCTACCCATATTTCTTTTAAAAATGGACTTTGTTGAGACAGCATGTCAGTGATTATCCCATTGTTCCAAATCTCCTAACATTGAGGTGACAAGTTTCTTACCTTGAAGAGTGGCTTCGCCTGAGCTGACGCAGGCATCATCTTCGCTCCTTCCTCTTTCTCGTCCAAAGCGATTTGTTCCATCTCCTGAAATACAGCGGAAAGACAATCTTACAGCTTACTTTCTTCGATTTGAGACAAAAACATTTTACCGATATAGGTCTGTTTAATGCTAATTGTGGAGTAAAAGAAAACTTAAAAGGAATGCCAAAAACCTGCTAGAAGGTTTTCAACAGATTTGATAAAACTGCGACAAAAATTTATTGATCGAATGTATTTGGGCAGATGTGCCATGTCAGAGGCTACTTCTATGTCCCTCTCTGATATCCACCAGCCATTCTTTTCAACAAGGTCTTTAAATTATTTCGATATACGATTGGTTAGAATCTATCATTTATTACAAGAGACAACTTTCCACCTTCCCCGGCGAGAAAAGATCTGCTTTTGAAGTCATGACGTACATTATTTTTTCCTTTCATAATCAAAATACGTGAGATCACAAATGATCCACTAGCTGAGTGAAAGACAATAGTTCTCGCGCAGGCGTAACAGCATTGGTCTAAACATTGTCTACACAGATTCCATGGATTTTCAGAAGTTCAGTCTCTTTGGTTATCACCTTTTGCTGCTGTCGCTGGTGTAAGATTTGGTGTTCCCACAGCTTCATGTTTTGGGAAGCCTTGAGGATAATCTGTACACCCTTGGAGAGGGTCTGCTGCAGCTCATCCAGATTGGGTCTGATCACGACGTTAGGGATTTCGAGCACGACGTCCACACGGAATAGTGGTGGCTTAGCGTCATCACGAGAGTCGTCGCCAATAGCGTACCGGTTGGCCTGGAGGCGCCGCTTGATGGCGTCCAGAGACAGCCGGGTGCCTGGAAGGGAAACAAAATAGTTTGTAGCGTTTTACATTTATAGGTTCATTGCGAGAGAATGAATGCGGTCATTTCAACAGTTTTGTAGGTTTCAAAAGACTTCACCCGGTTATATTTTACTTTTCTTGGTAGTGATGATAAATTTAAACAGACAATTTTTTATTTAAGATTCGAACAAAAAAAATCTATAGGGACTTCATTTTTTCCTTCTTCTGGTGCAGATAAATCTTTATATGTTGCTTGAAGCTGTCAAAAGAAGAAGTACAAAAAGTAATAACGTGGAAAATAAAAGTAAAAGCTTAAACATCGTCTTATCATGGCAAGGGAATCCCGGTTTTCCCCAGCCTTAAAGATATTGTGTGCTCACATTTGACGAGAGCCTCCGTGTTCCTCTGTGTGAAGTAGTTGAGCAGGCTGTAGTAGCAGCAGGGCTGGCACTCTTGGCAGCGCTGCTTCTTGTTCTTGTGGTCGGGTTGAGCGCACGGATAGCCCTCCTCGGCAGACAGGCCGACTCGTTCCTCGGGCAGCAGGTTCGCCTTGAGGGTGTCCACCAGCTCTGTGACGGCGCTCTCCACCAGCTGGCTCTGGCTGCTCACAGGACATGTGGTGAGGGGGGAAGATGTGAAGGAAAAGTGCATAATATCTTTCTTCAACCCTAATGCTTTTTGCAATTATTTGCTAATGAGAATGTTTACTAAATATATCAGGTTACATGTTACGTAATAAAGCTCTAAGAAAGAGATCATGACGTATTAAAGGCAAACCTTAGATGTAAATTAGACCAGTATTAAAGAAATAAACTAGAGAACTGAAAGAAAATTAACCAACCGTTAGTGCGTACATGTGATTCTGAAATCTTAACCGTCTGTGCAGAAAAGCTTTATCTATTTTTATTGATTTATTTTTTTTATTTTTTATTTTTTTGCTTATCAAACGTAATAGAATAAGTATTAGTATACTGCTTGTGATTTATGGAATCGGTATAAAAAAATAATAGTGAAGTATAAAGTAAGAACTATAAGAAATATTTTCCTCAAACAGATAATTGCATTGACGAGGTATGTTTATCCAACGACCCATTGTCAATTGACTCGTGTTCATTCTATCCATCTTGACAGGTAATGACTCACGTGGAGAGAAACTCAGAGGCAGTGTCCACTATAGCCGTGGTCATCTGGAGAAACTTGTCTGCCTTGACCGCTTCATCCTCGGGCAGGTCGCACAGGGCAGTGACAGACATCTCATTAAGGACGGCCTCGATACGGCAGTCCAGGATGTCCTTGAGGGTCTTGGACAGCTTCTCAAGGTCGTTCATAGACCGGTAGATGTTGTGGATGTCTGGAGGAAGGGGCGAATTTTGAAATGAAGAATAACTAGTCGTGATTACAAATAATAATAAAGGACTGTCGTCTTTATGTTTATGATTCTAGAGAATTCATTTCAACTGAATTATCTTTCTTGTTATGTTGTATAATGTAAATGCTCCCAGTTTCTTCTCGGCTCTCAAGATACACATTGAGGTCTTCTCACCATCCAACTACTATCCTAATAATTCCTCACCCTTCCATTTCATCATGGAAATCGAACAGTCAAAACTCTCTTTTCTTCCTCCTTCCCTATATTATTTTATTTTCTCTGTACTCTAAGACGTACGAGTACACGCTCACTCCCAATAAGTGCAGCCCAGATTTTACTCACAGGTGTCCACGTTAAGTGATGTCCAGGTGAGAGAGGCGATGCCAGGCTTCAGAGCTTCGTCCACTCTGGCCCTGAACGGCTTCATGAGGGGCAGCAGCACTGTCGGGATGGTGTGCACGATACGGCTGTACTCCACCAACATCTCGGTCAGCCTAAGGGGGGGGGGGGGAGCAATGGATCTCTTATCTGTCTGTCATTGACTTGGGCTCCTACATTTACTCTTATATAGGACTTTATATAGATAAACTCTTATATAGTACTCATTGTAACATTTCTATAGGTTTGGGTTATATAGATATACTATTATATAGGACTCATTGTAACATTCCTTTAGGTTTGGGTTATATAGATATACTCTTATATAGGACTCATTGTAACATTCCTTTAGGTGTGGGTTATATAGATATACTCTTATATAGGACTCATTGTAACATTCCTTTAGGTTTGGGTTATATAGATATACTCTTATATAGGACTCATTGTAACATTCCTTTAGGTTTGGGTTATATAGATATACTCTTATATAGGACTCATTGTAACATTCCTTTAGGTTTGGGTTATATAGATATACTCTTATATAGGACTCATTGTAACATTCCTTTAGGTGTGGGTTATATAGATATACTCTTATATAGGACTCATTGTAACATTCCTTTAGGTGTGGGTTATATAGATATACTCTTATATAGGACTCATTGTAACATTCCTTTAGGTGTGGGTTATATAGATATACTCTTATATAGGACTCATTGTAACATTCCTTTAGGTGTGGGTTATATAGATATACTGTTACATAGGACTCACTTCAACACTCCCCTAGCCCTATGTATAAGAAAGAAAATATTTTCTTGCGTGGGTCGCACCCTAACACTCCTTTCAGTTAAGGTTCATTAACATACTCTAATATAGGAATCTGCAATACTTCTCTAAGTTTGGGTTCATAAATATTCTCTTATAAATGCATAGGACTCATCTCTAATACTTCTCTAAGTTTGACTTTAACTTCGTTTCATGTTCATCTAAGGATGAACAATGTTTCAGGATAGTTTTGTCCCTTTACTCACGCCACTTGGTTCTCGCGGATGACGTCTTCCTTAACAATGAGCTCTTTAGCCGCATCCGGCACTTCCAGACCCATTATCTGGTGGAGAAGGTAACACAGCATGTTTTAAACAATTGGTCCATGTTACATTCTTTATGCTCTTAAGATATCAAAAACTAATCAAAATTATAATAAATCATGTTTATTTCACTGCCTTTATAACAAGTCGAGACAATGTTTTTCATGAAAAAAAACCCCACAGTTTCTTGTCTTGTATGTTTAAATCTGTAAAACTGAAATTGAATTGTAAAGCTCATCATAAATCGGGCGAAAAGAAAATGAATGCATGCGTGAATGGCGGTGCTTGAAATATGGACACAATTTCACCAGGTCATGTAGTATTCACTCTATAACTGCGACAGAGACGTATGAGTATTCAAACTCCTTAACTCAGACACACACTATTCTGCTCTCCTCACCTGCAGACATTTGGCCTCCTGGATGAGCTCCATAATCTGAGGATCAAAGTTCACGAAGAGCTCGCCAGTCTCCGGGTGTTTGACCAGGAGCGAAGCGTTCAGGCCAGACTTGGCCGCCTCTACAGCTCGGTACCAGCCGCGATGGTACAGCATCTAGTGGGAGGGGAGGGGAGGGGGGTGGGGAGATGAGATACATAGGGGGTGAGCAAAACACCACGGTGGCAAAGGCTAATATCTCTTCAAATCAGACGTTTGTGATGTCGTTAATGGCAATTTAGTCAAGTTTGTAGTTATGGGCACTTAAATTATACAAAGATAAATATATATTTAAATCAATGGGACATAGATATGTATCATCATCGTTTGTTTAAAAAGCAAGGATATTATTTGTTTTATCTTATGAGATTTCTATTTAATTATTTAAGACATGATGCTAAGCCCACCACAGGCTTGTTGCCAAGTTTATCATAGGCTTGTCCAAAATCAAGTGTCACGTGTCTTTAGTCCTGTATTTAGTTTACTGATTGGGTTGAAGGATTTACCGAAATGCTTGCGCTTACCTCATATTCTAAGAGAACCCCGGCCATTTTGTTGAAGTTTCTGATAGTTTTCTTTGATTCCGGATGCTGAAAAACAGAAGGCATTATAGATTCATTTATTTGAGTGCAGTCGTGACATCAACTCTAGCTTTCAATACATTCATTTGAGTAGTGATTATGCCGGAAGCGTGATGGATTACCATCACTGTAAATGTTAAATCCGTTTTCTTCTTTTGTTATTTCTATTATGCGGTGCTGGAATAGATCGCAAGGGGTAGAGGTCGTCGTTGACCAATTGAAATTAAGTGAAAAGTGTAATTTTTTTTTAACAGCAATTCTCAAACATTTTTAACGCGCTCTTGCCTTGAGAATCTCTGGCTTGTTCTTGAAGATCTTCATCGGTGTCTCTATCTTGCGGTAGAGCTGTCGGGCCCAGGCGATCTTGCCGGCGATGGGAGGCAGGTTCCGCGGGATCTGGGGGTCGCCCTTGTGCTTCTGGTAGATCTTGCGGATCGACTCGAGGTCACGGCCGTACACGGTCATCACGCGCATGTATTTCTCTGTCAGGTCCAGCTGGGCGGCGGACACAGCCTCGAACTTGTCCAGGAGTTCTAGAGCTTTCTCCGTCTGGGTGGACAGCGATACAGGAGAGGGAGTTATGAAGATGGGGGATTGATGGTAATATTTTGTATCATTAAAGAAATTAAAATAATTCTGGTTGCTGAGTTTCAACATAGCAGACAGTAGAGGTCATTACGTACATTCAGTTAAACTAAACATTTGTGGCGCTGCAAAAGATGTATCTCTCGTCAGACAGATTAAAAGGTGCATGAGATTAAAGTATTAAACATGCATATGTTTATAACAAAGGATTATGCTTGGTATAGAGTGGTAACTGTTTTACCCAAAAAAATATTTGTATCAGTTCACAAAATAGCCATTTCTATAACACAAAACGCATGATATGAACTAGCTAAACACGGGAAATGTCTGCTGAGTTACTTTAATAGAAGAAACATTATCTTCAAACATGCCACATCTATTTTTGTTGTAACATCAATCACCCAAAGCTGATTTCCTATGAACTAAGGCGGTAGAGAGACTTACGCTGAGAGAGCGCGAGAACCACGAGTCCATGAACGACTGGATGGCGTTACGGAGGTTCTCCACCTGGCTCTTGAACTCGATGTAGTCGTTGTCAAACTGAGCAGAATCAGAACCAGAAAACAGAGAGAAAAATTGGTTTGATTGCCACGAAATGAGAAATCGCGGACAATATTTCATGTTCCAAGCATTTCCTCCAGTCACCATGTCTAAAAGTCACATATCTTCAAAACTGCAGTGAATTAAGATGCATGTATCCTAGTCCTTGCTGTGAATAGATATATACCTGTAGACTATTATGCTTACAATTTCTCTATCAAATTAATACCTCCTTCCCAAATCGGCAGCCCGAAGATATATCAGTAACAAATAATCATTTCTCACCTCTCCTTTTCGGTGATCTAAAATATCGTAATTCTTTTTCTTGGTGGTATCCACAATAGTGCGATATCGCACGATGATGGTATCGATACCCTCAATCTTGATTCTCGGAAGCCCAGCGAACTGCTCCATGATGTCGATCATGTCTTTGATCTTCTCCAGCCTCTTGCAGAAGGTATCGTACTTGCCGAAAATATAGTTCTCGCTGAAGAAAAATTTGTGCCAATATCGTTTTCATTTACTGTGATAGGAAATACGACGACAGGCGTAAGTAAAATGATTTTTTTTTCATTTTCAAAAAATGTAAAAAAAAAATTAATTAACAGTTTCGCATTTTTTATCACATGAGGAAGGTTTTTGGTTTTTCATGAAGTTTAATCTTCATATTGAGATTGGCAATGAGAAATGCTTTTAATTCCCATGAGCACACTAAAGGCGATAATCCAAACTAATGCATGCTATTGACCAAGCAATGAGAGAATAAAAATTGTGGGCCTCGGATTATAGGCCTTGCATTGTTCCTTAACCATGCTGCTTAAAGAGTATAATATAATCCTTCTTCTAACTTGCCTTGCTGCTGTCTCCTCCTGCAGGTCGCCCTATTTCCATTATATTTATTTCAGTCCAGTTTTGGGTGGAACATAGAGCCAATCAGTGATAAACTAGTGATACCATTCATGACATAGGGAAAAGGGGGGTGGGGGGGGGGTGGAAGAGAGTACACACCTGAACTCGAACTGCCTCTCGTTTGGAGTCTCTCTGAGTTTCTCCTTTGTTTTCTGGAACTGTTTCTGGTACTCGGTGTTCAGGTGGATGCACTCGTCCAGCCGCTTCAGTAGAGTGTCTCTGACGAGGGGGTCAGTCGGGGCGAGGAGACACGAGAAGAAAAGGTGTTAGTAGATAGCGAGTTTAGAAATGCTAAGATTGCGAGGAGGCGAGTGGAGAAAACAAGAACCTAGTAAGATCTAAGCACAAAATTTGATAATGATATAAAACTAACGGAGATGAAAACTGATAAAGCAGAGAAAAAAGTGATATAAGTGTAAAATAGCTATACGGGTTACAAACCAGGCTTAAATGGAGGAACTAAAAGGACGGAAGGGAATTTCATGGTTTTTTCAAAGTTGAAAACAGCATTTGACAAACTAAAAAGAGAATACATATATTTTTAACTGCAGAGCTTCAGCAGGAAGCAAGGACCATTTTTCCTCAACTATAGATATAATCCAGAACTAAATTTATTAAGACTCACATCACACATTGCAGAGGCAATATACATTCATGCCCTACCCTCCAACCAATAGAACCCGCACTTACTTGGGATGTTCCCAGATCTTGGAGACTCCTTGGTAAATGTAAGCCTTGCACGTGGTAATCATCTGATTGGTGACCTTCACAAACAGTGAGGTCATCCTCTCAGACGTGTTGTAGTACTGGGAGATGCTGTAGATCATGCGGATGGCGTTCATGAGACTTGGGATGTGCTCCACCATTGTCGCCTGAGAAGACACATCAAAGATATACACAGGGAAGAAGTTAAGCGGTTTTAGAATGTAGGTAGATGTCGGTAAAGTAAATTAAAGATTGGTTGGCAGTTAAAAGATCGTCTTCAGCTACAAAAATCTGACAGGACTGTCCTGGACTTTGGAGTGTATAGAAAAGGTGCTGGATAAACATTTGTAGACTAAGAGAATGTCTGTGACATCATGGAAGCAGGAACACATTTGGCCGAGGGTCGACAGGGTTTCAGGTACTGCCGTCTCTAAACTTACTCGGGGCGGTAAATCGATATTTTTAATTATGAAAAGCATAGTAGATAAGGAGAACGCCAGGGTCCTGTTATGCAGTTTTAAATTTTACAGTTTTTTCTCTACAAGTCTTTACTTCCCTTAAAAGCTAACAACGCTTTTTAAGGTAATGAAACGAATAAACAAACATCTGCATCTGGTCTCAAGAATTTGTCCAGCATTGCTTTCTGGCCAGAAAATACATAAGAATAAAAAATAAAGCTCCTATAGTTAAAATCCCACATCTGCCGGTAATCAAAGCAATCAACTTTAAGTGTTCCGCTTCAGAAAGTAACCTCCCTGCTGGGCTTGACTCACCGGTGTGCACTTGACCAGAGGTCCGAAGAATTTCTCCAGGGTGTACAGGTACTTCACGTTGTCCTTGGCCTCATTAGCGGCGTCAGTGATGCGGCCGTCCTGCAACAGTCAGACATTGCATTTGCTGTAAGATATTCCTCAATAATGCTTAGCAGAAACAAAGATTGAGTCGACTGAGATAGCGGTGCGTCTATAATATTGACAGTGCTCGAAGAATCCACGAGCTTAAATGTCTGTCTATAATAATAAACGTAAACGAGATAATTTCCTGGCAGCTGTTTATATCATGGCCACAATGATGGCACTTTCGGTTGTTTCAAGCGGACGAAAAAACTGAAAGCTTTGGATTTTGTTGGCTTTTTAGTGACACAACTTTAGATAATTATGTTTATTGGCAGAATGTGTTATGGATTTTTAAAAAAAAAACCTTTCATATTGTTTTGATTTTTAATCAAACATAATAATTATCCTCACCAGATCTTTCCATTTCTTGAGAGTCTTGGACTTGGACACTTGCATAACACCTAGCACGGCCTTGACCCTTGGACACTTCATCTGCTCCAATAGACTGGAAGTGTGAAATTTTGATAAGAGAAAGTGTGAAGGTGGAGGTAGTGGAAAGAGTGAATGAATATGAAATCGATTTAAAAAAATGAAAATAGTGAAGGAAATTATTATCTTCGCTTCATACATTTAAAACATTTTATAAAAGTAAGAGGGATACTGAAAAACCCAAAAAGTGTGCAAAAATAATTATGTATGCCTAACTGGAAAGACTTTTTTTTTCTTTTTTTGCCTTTTTTTAACAATTCAACTGCCATTTATGAAAAGCAGACCTTTTAATACCCAAAAGTTCGCTTTACTTGATATTCCCGCCTTAAGCCTCGCTTATCACATACATCGATTTCAGATGCGCTTAATGTTGTGGAGAACATCGCATTAGTTAGTTCGTAGACTCGATGAGAGAGATCAATCATTGGGAAAAGGTAGCTAACGCTTGACAGCAGAATTTGATTGCATCAGGTGGATGATGTGATTCCTGTGCCAAATAAGGGCTACAGATCAAGAATATTGTTAATCGTATTTTCGAACTCACTTGTTAAACTTCGCCATGCGGCTCTTCCAGTAGGCGAGCTCGGCTGTTGGGCCGATATCGTCTGCTTCGCGCCTCATCTGCTCGCTCTCGGCCAGGACCTGCTCGATCTGCTTGGACCAGAGAGAGAACAGCTCTTCCAGCTTCTCCAGGCTTTCCGTGTTACTCGCTGAGGACAGGAAGTAGGAAGCCTAGAGTTACAGGGAATTGGGTCAGGAAGTAGAAAGCCTAGACTTACAGGGAATTGGGTCAGGAAGTAGGGTGCCTAGAGTTACAGGGAATTGGGTCAGGAAGTAGGGAGTCTAGAGTTACAGGGAATTGGGTCAGGAAGTAGGGAGCCTAGAGTTACAGGGAATTGGGTCAGGAAGTAGGGAGCCTAGAGTTACAGGGAATTGGGTCAGGAAGTAGGGAGCCTAGAGTTACAGGGAATTGGGTCGACGCAGAAACCAGCGAGACAATGATGATAGTGCGGTGGAGGGGGGAGTAACAATAAAGAATATAGTAATTCTGTTGATGTTCAGATTCGAGTAATGCCATTGCCGTCAAGTTACTAAGTGCTGCCCTATTGCTGGGAACTAAACAGTCTGGGTATCACTTAGCAGCGAATCTTCTAGATCTAACAGCACTCATTCAACCAACCAAAGGATAGACTGCTTAATTGACTGATCGATGAGAAGATGTGGTGTTGAATTAGTGTATAAAGAATAGATCTATTATGAAAGATACAATCAAACAATCAATCAATATATACATTTAACTATCAGTTAACCAGTCTAAATATCTTCAGCCTGACCCTACATATTCTGACAATTAATATTTTTTTTCTGTAAAGCTATCTATTTATTCTTTGATTTACCATATTTTATTTATCGCTCGATATGTCAATTTGTGTATTAATCTATCTCGTTTACCCACATGTTATATATCTATTTATTTTACCTACTTGTGCATTGTTCATCATAGCATTTTATGATAAAAATTTCTATCAATCTATCTTTTAAACTATTTATCTGTGACCCATGAACCCACCAGTATCCTGGTAATCAGCAGGTGTCTTGATGTTGTCAATGATAGTGCCATGGCCGTTCTCCTGCAGGGTGACCTGACCCTCCATGTTGTTCAGGGCAGACATGAGACTCGTCACAAACTTCTCCAGGTGCTCCAGGAAGTCGTCCACCTGGGAGCTGCTGCCGTTCTCCCTGGAGAGCGTGCCCCATTGCTGGAGCGGGATTTGTGGGGGGTCAGGCAGTGATATAGGTGGGGAGGCGGGGGGAAGAGAGAGAGAGAGAGAGAGAGAGAGAGAGAGAGAGAGAGAGGCAGGGAGGGAGAGAGAGAGAGAGAGTTAACTGTTGTCACAATTCTAGAATGGGAGTTATTTTGTCCTTTGTGTATGGGTGTATGATTCATGAATATGTAGGAATACCAAAGGTTCAAAATGAGGGTTTTTTTTTCCAATGTTTCATTATCATAGCTTACTCTCTCTAATCTTTTGTAAATGAATTTGATAGAATTTCTTTTATACGCGATCAGAGTGCTTGGATAAATATAGCATCAGTATTGCTTTATTTTTTACGTGAGTAATTTTATTTGTCACTAATTTTATATTAAATAAGAGAGGGGAAAATTCATTTTATCTGTAGAGGCAAAACGATTCTTGCATGCTATTGGTTGAGTTGGGAGAACACTTAACGTCGACTCAGTACAATGGCTACAAGATCTGCCTTACCTCTAAAGATTTGAGGGAAGGCAAGAAAATTTTGGATAAGGTCTTCTCAAAACCGGCGAGGATTTTTCCGCCAGTGCAGTCCATGGTTCCAAAGTTGACCTCTTGGGCGATGTTTTGAGGCGTGATAGCTTTGGTTGTTGTTCTCAGAAAAAATAGGCAGATGCCGTTCAAACCCTAAACAATAAAGAGTATATCATACAGTTTATTGTGCTGCCAAGCTGTAGGTGTATGGTTGAGATCCCTGTCTTGACATCAACAGTAATAGTTGAAATGTGCATCATTAAGTGAATGGGATACCACCCTTTGGATGTATTAAATTTCTTATTTAAAAAATATTGCACGGAGTACAATTCATCTAAAAATGTTTATGTACCTTTAAAGAAAGTCAGAACATGGAGAAACATATTTATAGATTTCGTGATATTATAATCTTATTATGATACATCTAAGTAATAAACGTTTCAGTAAAGTTAAGGGGTGCGTAATCAACACATCTGGCTTCACCATGAGCCAATAAGTGCCACAAGCTAGCTGGTGTCTCAGATCAAAGGGAATCTCAAATCTAATCGATCATTATTGAAATCAATCATTATTTACCTCTGCATCTCCTGGGGTGATAAAAAGCTTTTTCTTGTCTTTCTGTGATTGTGGAAACAAAAGAAACACACAGTTAGAGACACTTGATATCACCAATTTACTCGTTTAACACATTAACACTCTCGATTTATTCCAAGTGAATTTCAGTTTGCTTTTCTTTTTGAAAATTGTTGAAAGAAAGCTTTAAATGCTTTTTTTTAATCTTTTTTTTTTTTGCACAGACAATATTGTACATAAGGGTTGAAACTGTACCAGCTCGTTTATATGCTCTTACATTTGTGCTCTGCAAACAGTTGTGAAATTATTGTTAACCTCGATCTACTTACAGCGACATCTTGATAGAAAAACATTATCTTCCTGGATCCATCGGCCTTAAAAAATGTTTCCATCATCTCAAACTACAAATGATAGGAGAAAAGAGCATTCTTTATCACAGGTTTAAAATGTGCATACAAAAGAAGATTTAGACTACAGAAATTGCTTGTGTGGAACAAAAATTCAGAAGAATAGGTTATAATCGTAAAATAATAAGTGATCCATTCTAAGGAATTGTCCTTCTGTTAAAAAAGATTTAAAGATTTTTAATGGAGAAATTTTAAGCTCATTTTAAACCGAAAAGTCTGATTTATATAAGCTATAATTATTGAGCACTGTTTGTACATGCCGCCTGTGTTGGCCGCCCTTACCCTGTCGTCGGAGACCATGAACTCCTCGATGGCGCCTGAGTCCAGGTTCAGCGCATTGGCCAGCTGCTCCATCAGGTACTTGTGGCGGGCATCCATCTGACAGGAAAACACCGAATAAAAGCGGTTATTAAATTGAGGAGATTCTTTGTCGTGCAAATTAAAAACAATATTCAGTTTGGACACGCGTTTGATAAGAGAAACAAAATTAAGTCAATTATTAAAGAAGTAGATGCAAACACTAAATATGAATTTTAGTTTTGAAAGTCGAAATCATCTTGCATGAACCTGAAACGTAAAACTAAAACCTTCTATAACGAAGACAACGCCTGAAGACTATCAATCAGTAACAGAATTCTTAATGTCATATATCGGATGAGAACTTGACTGCTTCAAGTACAAAATTTATATTACAAACAAACATTCCAAACCAAAATACATAGCGAGATAAATGCAGAGACTAAATGTTTTTAGTCTTTGTCTCTGTTTTTTAGCTGCTTGTGATATCTGTTGGCCGTATATATTTCTTTCAATTCTTCTTTTCTTTGTCTCACAATCCCTATCTTTCTTTCATTTTTCTTACTTTTTTCATTTTTTCTAATATCTCCTGCTTTTTCTCAATTTTTTTTATGCTTTCACAACTCTAGCTTACAGTCCCTCTCTTATTTCCTGTCTTTGCTTTCCTACCCTGTTTACCTTTCTCCCTTTTAAGCTAATATTTCCCCACCCCCACCCCCCCCCCCCTTCTCTCTCTCTCTCTCTCTCTCTCTCTCTCTCTCTCTCTCTCTCTCTCTCTCTCTCTCTCTCTCTCTCTCTCTCTCTCCCTCCCTCCCTCCCTCCCTCAACTGCTTAATTTTGCTTTTCTTCTCGAACCTGCTGATCGATTGTTTCAGTCAGCTAATGTATTTCCGAAAAGATAATGATTAGGTTTCAATAAGAATCTAAACACTCATTTCACAAGACTTTTTAATTCAGAGTTTAGATTGACAAAAGTGCTTCCATATTTATATTTACGGGGCTATCTCTATTACCTTTTGCGTATTCTAATGGCAAACTGGACATAAATCGAGGATTTGATCGCTTAAAATGATGATGAGGATTTAACATTGGGACCGGAAATAAACACTTCAATGATTTGAATGTCTCTGCTTTTCTACCCTGTTTACCTTTCTCCTTTTTAAGCTATTATTTCCCTCCCTTTCTCTCTCTTTCTCTCTCTCTCTCTCTCTCTCTCTCTCTCTCTCTCTCTCTCTCTCTCTCTGTTTATCTAGCAATTTCTGTCTCTGCATCTGTATGTCTCTGCCTTTCTCTCATTTCCTCTCTCTCTTTCTTTGCTCTCTCTCTCTCTCTCTCTCTCTCTCTCTCTCCCTCTCTCTCTCACTCTCTCTCTCCATCTCTCTCTCTCTTTCTGTCTATCGATTTCTATCTCTGTATCTGTATCTGTATCTCTCTCTCTCTCCCTCTCTCTCTCTCTCTCCATCTCTCTCTCTCTCTCTCTCTCTCTCCATCTCTCTCTCCCTCTCTCTCTCTCTCTCTCTCTCTCTCTCTCTCTCTCTCTCTCTCTCTCTCTCTCTATCTATTTCTATCTCTGTCTCTGTATCTGTATCTCTCTCTCTCTCTCTCTCTCTCTCTCTCTCTCTCTCTCTCTCTCTCTCTCTCTCTCTCTCTCTCTCTCTCTCTCTCTCTCTTTCTGTCTATCAATTTCTATCTCTGTATCTGTATCTGTATCTCTCTCTCTCTCTCTCTCTCTCTCTCTCTCTCTCTCTCTCTCTCTCTCTCCATCTCTCTCTCTCTCTCTCTTTCCATCTCTCTCTCTCTCCATCTCTCTCTCCCTCTCTCTCTCTCTTTCTGTCTATCAATTTCTATCTCTGTATCTGTATCTGTATCTCTCTCCCTCTCTCTCTCTCTCTCTCTCTCTCTCTCTCTCTCTCTCTCTCTCTCTCTCTCTCCCTCTCTCTCTCTCCATCTCTCTCATTCATCGTCTCTGGTTACAAGAATCTCTCCTATCAATGTCTGGCAATGTCTAGCAATTATTTTAATAGGCAGTTCTTGTAGCAGCGCGGTTCATTATCCATAATGACTGCTTAAGGAGCACTGCTTCTTGGCACCGAGACAAAAGCATTGCAAAACAGACGGGCAATCAAACGTAAGCCAATCTGGCACGGAATCAATAAGCAAAGGCCAGTGTGCTGCAAAGCGACCAGATTAGAAGAAGGCTGCTGGGGCCGCTCGGAGCATGGCAGCCAATCAATAGCGCGCTAGCAACAAAGCTGAAGGTTTGTTGTTGTTGTTCGCACCAGTCCCAAATGTGAACCAAGTATTCTCAAAAGTTTGGGGTATCGATTTAATGTCAGCCAGGGGTTCTCAAAACACCAAGGTTTATTAATTGATTGTCATTATATGTCATTTACATGGCAATGCCAAGCTATTTAGCACCTGCAAGCCCCCTTCGGATAAGATAAATCTGAAACCCGACATGATGAGGATAGAACTGAATCTATCCACAGAGCAAGACCAGCGCTCTACAGCTGGGCCGATTGTGTATGTATACGCCCGAAAGACTCATCCCGTGTCCATTATAATAGCATTGTATCGTGTCTTTGATAAACAGCAGTACAGTACAGGAGTTTGTCGCTCCAACCAGCCTTTTTTTTCACCAAATAAATAAACAGTTCGTTCCATTATCAACTTTGACTAAGTTTTATTTTGTTGTTGTTTTTTTATTGTTATTTTTATTTAATCATTAGAATACATTATACGGTCAAAGCTATGTTATTTGTACTTTGAATCAAAGTCGTTGTTTTGAATGTATTATGCGAAGCATTTCAATAGATGTCAATTGTTCACACATATTTAATGCCGTCATCGCTAAGTCTGAATATCCTTACATCTCTTTGAATAAACTTATCAGGTAGTTTCCATTGATACCTCTTTCCCCTCTTCATCAATTTTGTTCGTTACAGATCTCGACAACTCTATAATCACACTCCTGTCTCGGATATTTGTAAGAACGTTGAAAAAGGTGAACATTAATTTTCTTGTTAAAGTAAGATCTGGTAGTTCCACTGTAGCTTCAACTCCGGAACCGTCGGCTTGAGATTATTGGACTCTGTTCAGCAATATTCAGGGGATAATCCGTAGGGCATTACAGACGGCGGCGATCGGTCTGTATGTGTGTGTGTGTG
Organism: Elysia crispata; assembly: GCA_033675545.1. Lineage (NCBI taxonomy): Eukaryota > Metazoa > Mollusca > Gastropoda > Plakobranchidae > Elysia > Elysia crispata. The sequence goes on from JAWDGP010007341.1 coordinate 82,650, forward strand.
TGTAAGTGTGCAAAATGTAGGAGGCGTGTCTATATGAGTGTGTGTGTTTGTATAGATCTGAACGTTGCGCTCAGCCCGATACGCTCTAAAGAGTTCTGATTGAATTGTGGCGCAGACTGTTTTATTGGCGTTATTCCCTGCAGTGGAACATTGTTGATTTCAACATTTTAATAGCCTTCTATTTGTCTGACTTTCAAAATACACAGCCTTTGCAGACACGCTATAATAAGGAAATTACCCACATTAAGTAAAACATTATGCCAGTGAAATGATCATTTCATGCCTTAGTAATACGAATGTATGCAGAATATACTATAACTGGGGCTGCAATGATGTCTAGTTTTAAAAAATGGGTCCAGACATCTGAGATCTTGTACTTGATATCTAATTTCATGGCATCAGGACCAGTCGATGAAGTTACACCTGAAAACAATTCGGCCAATATGGCCATTTTCTAACATCTTCCTTCTGATAAACAAATGTAACCAAAAAACTGTAATTGTATTGTTTCTCTCTATTCAAGTAGCTGCACCTAAAACTATGGGACTGGTGTGAATTGCACCACACTGCTCCCAGCTGTCGGTGCTCGCGATAAATACCACCGCACAAATCTGTTTCAAGCAGTTCACTCAGAGAATGGCATGACAAAATAGTGTTCGCGTAATGATCCAGCAGGTCATATACAGGCAATGCCACCCAGACACTTAAGGACTATATATATTTATCTATCTATCTATCTATATATATATATATATATATATATATATATATATATATGTGTGTGTGTGTGTGTGTGTGTGTCTCAGAATGCTCTCTAGGGGTCAAGACATACCGATTGCTGACAGACGTTCTTGTCTCGTTCTGTCAATTTCTAGCACATCAAAGCAGCTTCATCTACGCGAATATGTCGAGAGCAATGACACCATTTGTAAATAACCACCAGAGAGAGTCACAATAATAGAACATCTGGGAGTGATTGCACAGAAAAAAAAATATCACAGAACCATCGTGAAGAAGAAATTTACAAGCTAGGCTTTATTAGAAGACAATTATCCTGTTTAAGAGAAGCTCTACAGGGCATTTGATAGACCTAACCATAAATAAGGTTGCAGTGTGTTGGACCCCCACACAAAAATTTTCACTGAGAAAGTCGAAATGGTTTAGAGAAGAGCCTGCCGATTTGCCTGTAATAACTTCAATATAGTATGAAACAAATTTTGACAAGCTGCAGAATCAAAACAACTGGACGTCATTAGAAGACACAAGACCTTAAAACACATTTAAGGCCCAAAAAAAAAAAAAAAAAACGGACAAACATCAATCACAATGGATGAACTAAAAATTTAAAAGAAAAATAACCTTTCAAGGCACATCTAACCTTTTCAGATCATTTAATTAATCTGACTCAGTACGGGCCCTCCTCGTTCGGAGCAGCTTCCATCAAGAGAAAACAGTCATTGGGAAGACGATGCAATTTAATCAATGGCTCATCAATTTATCTCCTTCATCTTATCCACATCCTTTTTAAATTTTGTTCTTTTAATTCTGTTTTTAGGAAGGACTGTGTTATTATTTAGTTGTTGTTCTTGTTCTTGTTGTTGTTGTTGTAGTTGTTCCTTTGCTTTTTTGTGGTTTTTAGGTTGTTTTTAAGAATCACAGTCATCGAATTAAAAGCTAAAAGACATAACAAAAACATTTGCTATTAGATGTAGAGAGCTGTGTACATTAATCTTTTATGTATTCTAATCTGTCTAAATTTTGGATAAAGTTTTGCGACCCACAGAGAAGACATGTAATTTTTTGCCATTCGCCCGAATATTGAACACGTTTGAAAATACGTACATCCACAAAATGTTTGACTTAAAAGCTTTACAGAGAGGCAAATTAGCACACTGTCTGAGGAATTTATCGATATAGAGTTCCAAGATCAGGGCTCTGGACAGAAAACAATGTAAGCAGTTTTTGTTGAAGGTTGGTCACCTCGGATGTTTGCCCAAGTCATGAAACATGCGCCCTCTCCTGGTGTCCAGACTCATTCACACAAAGCAAGTCAGCAGCGTTTAGCCTGAGCCTCTTCTCCCGACACCCGAGTTCTTTACTGGATCGTTACGTGAATCATTGTAGCTGACGCCAGTTCTCCGCTCTTGTTAAAGTTGCTGTTATAAATCTTATAGACATATCAAATAAACGTTTCTAAAAATAATATGTCTGACCTTCCTCAACGAAGGTATAAGAGGTGGCTTGACTCCCTGATTCCCACGCACTGTTTGATTCGAATATTGAACTCTGAGAGTTGTACAATGGAAGTTGGGGCACGTAGCGTAGACCAAACCATCTAGGATTAGGATTTTCATCGTTACAGGCCTCAATGGGCTGCTTGACGGTCACTCAGAACTTGGAAATAAATTTATCTGGATTTTTGTTCGATTGTGCCAGTGAAAATTAGAAATAATTTCTTGATTTTTGTTTTAATTTAAAGCTTGTTTGAGCTTTTCTGCTGAAAACTAGGTAGCGGTTGGATAATTGTTGGTTTAAACTTTGTTCAATCATCCATGCATATACCCTTGATTCATCTCCCATTTGGAATATTTGGCATAGGAGTATTTGAAAAAAACTGGTCAAGGAAAAATTCTCAAACTGACTGGACATATTAAAGATTAAAAAAAAAAAATAAAAAAAAATCAGAAATTACCACATGTACAAAGAAGCAATACTCTCCTTATATTCTGTATACCTGTATGTAATTGTTTTATAGAATGATTCCTGGATTATAAATCAGTTGCCGCGAGGCGATCATAGGCATTCTCAAAATTAATTTACTCCATTACATACGATAAGGTCCAAAAAATCCCCCTCCCCACCTCCCAATGATCCCATAGTGCGAATCTGAGGCGACAAGTTCTGAGAGGCAGACTCTCTGCTATTGACAATCATCCTCATGTAAACTTTTCCATGTCTGACCTTTCTCTCTTCCCCCCCCCTCCCCCCTGATTGAGAAATCCGTCGGATCCAGGCTCAAAGAGAAGAAGAAGCCAGGAATGTTATCCACGAAAGACATAAGTAAGAGTATTTCAACTCGCACAGTGGTTTATCTTTAACCTCGACCAATGTTCTCAAACTAATCCTTAACTGGTTCTGGCAATTGTTTTTTTTTTCCTGCCCCCCCCCCCCCCTCCCCACCAGATATGACTGAAAAAAATACTTAAGGGCCCGTGTAGAGTAAACCAGCTGATCAGAGATCTGCTTGGCATTTTAAAAAAAACGAGAGATTTTAGTTTGAAAAGACATTGTTTTGCATTTCTCCAAGTTATGATATCCTTGTTTTTTTTATTTTTGTGTCACATCAATTTTAATTGATAGCTTGATATCGAACCTTCCTGATTTTTTTTATAGGAAAAAATTGCAGCAGAGCGAGTATTAGCTTTCGCTTTGCCTTCAGAGTCATTAGATAGAAAATATATAAAAATGAGGAACATATATAAATGAGGAGCATTTTATCGACACCGGTTTCTTCTTTATCTGTTAAAATATCGATATAGCTCTGAGGCTTCGACTGAACTATTTCTCGAATCACCTTTCACCTTGGGCTGTTTAACAAAGCAATAATTGTTTACCTATAAAACTTCAGCGTATGTGGCCCATGGATTTTATCAATAACTTTTATCAACGATCTTCAAGTATTTTAAAAAAAATATTAAATCGTTCGAATCCATAAGTTTCACTGTATAAATCGATGAAAGTCCACCTTGAGGATATCATGTTCAGACCGGTCGATCTCTGACGAAATTTTATTTTCGGGTGTAAAGATAGAGACAGAGAGCCAGTAAGAGAAGAAGACGTGGTAAAAGAGAGAGAGAGAGAGAGAGAGAGAGAGAGAGAGAGAGAGAGAGAGAGAGAGAGAGAGAGAGAGAGAGAGAGAGAGAGACGGGGGGGGGAAGAAAGAAAAAGGGGAGGAGGTGTTCATTGATGGAAAAAATCAATTAGAAGCGATGTGTTATATTAAGATAATGGCATTTCTCTTTCTATTTAAGCAACCAGCACGTTAGGCTTAAGAGGCTATTTAAAATCAAATTGGTCGTTGTGAACTCGATACGTCACAAAAATAATAAAGTTAATACTGTTACACAGAAATTCTGAGGGATTCTTGGATGTTAAACAACAAAATTTTTGAATGGTTTAACACATCTCTAACTGTAAGTTTTAAAGTGAGTTTGCTCCTACCAATATGGAGAGTATTATAAAAAAATGTTGAGTGTTTTTAGTGATAAAGTTTGGAACTGTCTGTATATAAACAGTTCAATAATTAAGATAGTCTAAATCAGTAGCCTTTAGAGAGGGCACCGAGCACCTCGTTTCCAAGCTATTCTCCTTCACTCCAATCCAACAAAGAAGTTAAAGGGAACAGATCAACGGACATACTTTTTAATGTTTGATTGAAGACTTCCTAAAGCAGATTGTGTTTGTAGAGGAGAATGGCAAGAAACTTTAAGAGAGAAAAAAAACCCAGAAGTTATCGATTTTTTTCTTCAAGTTCACGAAAGTTACACAGATCACTGCCAATTTTACTTCCAAATCGCTTTCTGAACATTTTAATCACATAGTTTGATCGTTATCATAGAGGTAGTACTCTATGGCGTGTTTGACTTCGTTTGCAGTTGTTGATATTATTGCTGTGATATTTTCTAATTGTCGTTTACGATTATGCTCCGTGAAGGCGGCAATAAACAGAAATTGCAATTTTAGCGCTCAGTTGGAGATCTCCAGTGCCATGCTTTAAAATGAAAATTACATCCATTTTGTTTGCTATAAATAACTATATGCACCAGGGGTTCCTCAGCTTTGACATCAGGCCCGATGCTGTTCACACTAAAACACAAAAACAGGGAAGAGCTGCGAGCATGACAATAGAGAACTGCGAGAGGCCGCCAGATACCAGTGATAAGGCTCCATTTCCGGTTCTTGTCAAACCAGACAGGAGGTTCCGGAAACTGTCGTGTGATTGCTCGAATTGCCAGATTGGCAATTAGAGCCCAGCCATCACAGTCTTTGTTAACGCCCAGTGGAGGCCATGCCATTGCTGCAGCTGATCTATTCCTGCGCTAGATTTTTTACATACTTTTTTCCTTCGATTCCATTTCTTTTCATCTTCTTAACATGTTTAAAGGTAAAGAATAAGAATGGCGACCTAAGCTTGGAGCTTACGCCTTGATACCTGGACTGGCTTTCTATCCGCCTTTAAATCTATGTTTCCACCTTATTATGGGCGTGATTCAGTTAAATATAGATTGATTCTATCAAAACTTCAGCTGTAGCAAGCACCACAGTGAAACAACAGTGGCCGGCTTAACACGTGACGTCATGCAATCAGAGAGTTGAGTGGCCTTGAGAGTAATTACTTAATTTAGGCAGGAAAGAGAATCGATGGTGCAACAATTAAAAAGCGAGGAACCGATCGAAACTCCTTTTCGGGAAATAAATCGAAATAGTTTTTAGATGTTTCGTGCTACAAAGAATGTGCGGTCTTTTCTTTTCGTTTCTTTTTTAAATAACATGTGGTTTTTTTTATCTAATTATATCTATTTACGTATTGCGTCCATGATTCAAAGACCTTTTAGAAATTGTTTTGTTTGTGTCTTAAAATCTTCTGAAATGTTGGAAAAGTATCTTTTTTTTTTTTTTTTTTTTTAAATTTGTCCACTAAGAGAGTGATTTTTTACTGACTGCTAAGTTTCTATCGCAGTCTTATAGGAGGGGGAGATGCTCAGTTAGAGCTGGCTCCTTTTCGATCCATGCGACATTTTGTTGAGAAATTATGATCGGAGTATTCGATGCTCCAAACAGCAGGACCTTGATGTGTCGTAGGTGTGTTTATTATTCAGATAGTTCTCTTATGCTAATCCGAAACAAACAAATGTACTTAGATTGTTGCCAAAAAAAAATTATCATACACATTAGGCTGTTCTGTGATATAACTCCCTGTTTTTACCATGTAGTATGTGGTTTTCACTCAGTGTTGTGGCGAATCTATTATTTGTAGATGAGAGAGAGGGAGGGGGAGAGAGAGAGAGAGAGAGAGAGAGAGAGAGAGAGAGAGAGAGAGAGAGAGAGAGAGAGAGAGAGAGAGAGAGAGAGAGAGAGAGAGACGTCATGTTTGAGCAATCAGGTATTCTCCCAGTAGCTAGAGGAGCATCAAACCAAGAACAGCGTCCTCTCTGGCTAGTGTCAGTCAAAGTCAGCTTGGTAGCGGTTTAGGGTTACGTACCAATGGGGCTCTGTACCAAACCGTCTCCCAGGGCTAGATCAAAGTCTTAATGAACTACGAGGTTGTAATACTTATTGAAGTGTTGCTAATATTGGTTTTGACAAATAGTTTCTCAACGTCAGTGTCTAGTTGAAATGCGAGATAATAATTATCGACATTATATCACCTCTGGCTAACGACAGTCTTATCACACGCTTCGCGGACAGTGGAATCCCTTTTGTTTTCAACTTCTCAAAAGGCACTTCATAATGAGAGATAGTGCTCCAAGCAGAATAGTCGGGTTATTTCGAGACTGGAGAGTCAATAAAATTGGTATTTACGAGAACAAGTTCAGAGCCAACTAAAACTTGAAACACCTCGTCAATAATGTGTTTTAGTCAATAAACTTATCGGCGTTATCTGTCCCAGCGTTCTATGCCGTGCTATTTACACAGCAGTGTGGCAGAGCCCTGGGGCGGAACACTGAACCATCACCGGGCTCCAGGGCGCCGGCCGGTGACACTCAATCACAGACAATGGCACCTCGTCTGGTGGCTGAATCAGGGCGGAGTCACTTGTCAAAGGTGTTGATCGAAGGCAAGAAAAGTTCATTGTACTGAACAACATGAAACTGTTTAGAGCTGTTTTATGAGTGTTATTGACCCAGTATTGACTTGGGGACTCATAACGGTTGCTGCTATTCAGTCTAGGTTTCAATATAGCTATCGTGTTCTGTGGAAACTTCAGGGCTTTGAGCGGTTATTGTTGCTTGTAGAGTTAAGATGTCTTGTTTTCTTCCGTTTTGTTTCTTTCTCTTTTCTTCTTAATATTAACTGACTTGGCTGTCTTTTATTTCAGTTAACAGAATTGCACTTTATTTTGATCGATGAGTTGTTAATAGTTTTTGCAATTAACAAAAATATAGAAACTATATTGACTTTCAATTGATTGGAAAAGGTTATTAAGTCTTACTAAACAATTTCTTTAGAATGACATTGGGATTTAAAGTATTACAATTTTAAAAAATTTCTTTCTGTTTTCATTTTTAGAGATTAGTAAATTAATAACCTGGGAAAACGTGATGTAAAGGTTGAAATCAAGACTTGTCACGGGAAAAAATTGTTTCAAAACAGATCCCGTGAATGACCTCAGGATTTAATGTCAGCACTTTAAGGGTAGAGATTGGCCAGTGAGACTATATGTTAGGAGGAGAACGCTTTACCCTCTGTATTGGTAACTGGTATCAAGTGACCCTAAAACCTTTCCAAAGAAACCCCGCCTACAACAAAATGATTTATGACATGTTCTTAATACATAAGCAGTTCTGGCAAGCAAGGCACAGCCAAGAAGATGATACCCCAACTAATTCACATATTGCTTGACTCAAATCTGAGACGGCCAGCCAGTGCAGGTGATCGAGTTTCTCACCGATCTATAGCAACTTACTGGAAGATGTGACAGATGTTTGCAGCCCTGTATCCACCACAATGTTTACAGCGCTTTCGGATTGTCTGAAAGACTATTACCGATGACCACTATACTTTTTATCTCTTTTTTTTTTTTTTACTTTTTAACAGCGAAGTTTTTAGTTTGGCTTACTGATAGGTCTAAGTGTTAATTTTACTCCTATCTGACATTAAAACAAAAAACAGTTAAATGTAATTCAGAGCTACTCAGTCATGGGATTCGAACCTGGAATATTTTGATTTCAGGGATGGACGGCGACGTGATTGCAATCATCAATCATCCGAGATGAACAATAATGCATGAATACGATTAATGTACTGGGTACAGATCACAATAGTGCACAAACGAAACGAACGAATAAGTATGATCGAACTTTGGATTTCTTTGTGACTTTTGGTTTCATACAAAGAGATTATGTTCAAATCTCATCTTCATCTGGTATTCTTTTTAATATTTCAAATTTTGATTGCTTGTTGATAGTTCGATATATCCGTCCACAAATTTTTCGCATACTGAACATAAGCTCCTGTCGAGCTGGACAGAATTAAAAAAAAAAGAAATCTCACACAAAAAGAAAATTGAACTAAGATCAGATGGCACGTAAGAGATCGTTACACCTTCTCTCAGACCAGTACAAGATTTAAATCGAACTCACCGCCATACGACGCTCGTCCTTATTTGCTTTCGCTTGTTTCTGCATTTCCTTCATCGCCTCTCCAGTCAGGACGACATTTTGTTTGGCTTTCACTGTCGTCGTCTGGATTTAGATTGAAATGTGAAGACTCTGAATGCTGTGCTTTTTTTAAAACAATTATTATGAAATAATTAAAGCGTTGCTTTTTTCTACCTCCCGCCTGTATTTTGTTTCTCCTTTTTTTCAAGTTTATGTTGTAAAATCGGAATGTGAATAATTGAAAGAGCTCAATTTGTGAGGCATATTGCTTTAAAACAATCATGCAAAAAATGTTTATTGTTATTTGACAGAAATGATTGGTTTAAAAAGCACAATAATTAAGGCTTACTTCTATTAACGACAAGTAATTTTTTTAACGATCTCGTTTTTAAAACGCTGATGTGGTTTAAATTAGGTGATAATATGAATAGAATCCGATGTCCACATCACTAGACAAAATAAATCTCAACTCTCGATTACCATTCAACGCTCCTCTCATTTCATATTCTCGGGATGTTGGTTTTAGTGATGGATAATTCTAGTTTTCAAGAGGATCATCCATAATGCACATTTTCGTTCAAATACCTCACAGTTTTTTCTCCTTTTATCTGCCCCTCTAAAAACCCATTCAGTTAATGCAAAATAAAGCAAAGAACTTGAATGAGATGAAATGCTCCCAAAATACTTACACATATTTTTCTGAATCTCTCCATGGCATGGCACAGTTGTAATCCGCTCTTTATTGAGCCCATGATTGGGAGGCTAAAAAAGTCTCCTCAGATAGAACAATGTGGTGCGTGAGGTCAAACATAAAAATGGCTTACCTTGCCAGGTGCTTTCGGTGCAACCGCAGTTTTCTTGGCACCTTTGTCATCTTTGTCTTTGTCACCATCTGTGAAGGCCAAGAGAAGAATGCTACTATCATAGTACCTGAGACACCAAGTCTAAACTTAACACCAATATTTTGCCGTTCTTATAAAGACTACTTTAATATGGCCTTGTGAGTGACATCACCAAGGGGGAGATCCTCTCATGTTACGGGCTTACAAGAGGGGGAAGAGGGTCTTCACTCGCCTTGCAGACGATGCTGAATAATTGATCTGCTCGGCCGGCGGGCTTCAGTCGCGTCCAACCAGCCCTAGACCTATGACTTGAGTGTCAAGTAGGACCTCCATAATCCTCCAAGGAATGACTCCTCCACTGATGGAAAGAGCAATTCACACAGCCAGCCTGCCAGCCAATCTAACCTCACAGTCTTGGGTCGAGTTTCGAATGAGAGGAAGTTTTCCTGCAGCTTGTTCCATAAATATGTAGGTCTGCGGCAGACATGGGTTCTTATTTCCTCCTTGCGTCAGTGTATATCAAATAAAGATAAACACTAATGTTGTCGGTTCACCCTTCCTCCCCCCCCCCCCCTCCTCTCTCTCTCTCTCTCTCTCTCTCTCTCTCTCTCTCTCTCTCTCTCTCTCTCTCTCTCTCTCTCTCTCTCTCTCTCTCTCTCTCTCTCTCTTTCTTTCTCTCTCTCTCTCTCTCCTTGCCTCCCTCTTCATTATTATTATTATTATTATTATTATTATTATTATTATTATTATTATTATTATTATTATTATTATTATTATTATTATTATTATTATTATTATCATTATTATTATTATCATTATTATTATTATTATTATTATTATTATTATTATTATTATTATTATTATTATTATTATTATTATTATTATCATTATTATTATTATTATTATTATTATTACATTCATCTTCACCTCTTCAAATAACCATTCCTCAACTCTGGTCTGCCTGTTCATCATGCTTTCTCATTGATTGTTTCTTTATGAAGTTCTCTCTCTCTTCACAATAAGTTCAATCGAATTTCCCTACAAAGCAAGACTAGTGTTGTTGACAGTTCATGTATAACAAGTAGTGAGTGGGCACGGTACTTTCACTCAAACTTTACGCTCTTTCTACCCAGTTCCACATTCTCAGTCTTTCACTTCAACGATATATAAACATGTTATTTTGCATATCATCTGAAAGTATAATTTCTTTTTATTGCATGTATTTCCCTTGAGGACAGAACGAAACATTTTATGTTCTGTTCCTCTGATCAGGTCGATTCGCGTCAATAGGCTTTCGCCGTCTTTGAGACTCGGGTTTACATTGAGGCGTCATTGAGGCACAAAGCAATAGGTTTAAAGTTGCGTGGCATGAAAGCTTTTTTCACGTCCCGCTGTAAAACTGTTGAGCCTTTCAAGAAGCCGATCTATAGGAATCTCTTCGCTTGAAGAAATTCATGCATGGCTATTATATTTTTGAGAATACTAGATACCAAGTTTTAAATACGTTTTCACGCCCAAGGTTAGCATTATCAACTCTGTATCAATATGAGTGTTAGTTCTCCATTCTTTATCTATCCATTTCCTCCCCCCCCCCCCCTCCCCTTAGCTCTCTCTCTCTCTCTCTCTCTCTCTCTCTCTCTCTCTCTCTCTCTCTCTCTCTCTATCTATCTATCTATCTATCTATCTCTATCTCTCTCTCTCTCTCTCACTCCATCTATTCTCTCAATCTTTCTGGCCATTACCTCTCTCCCTTTTTTCTCTTTCTATTTCAACTCCACAAACACACACACACACACATACACCTCCGGTCCTTTTATCTTTTCCATTCTTTATCTCTATCAATCCCTCTCTCTTACTCTTTCTCTCTCTCTATCTCTCTCTCTCTCTGTCTCTCTCTGTCTCTCTCTCCCTTTCTCTCTCTCTGTCTCTCTCTCCCTTTCTCTCTCTGTCTCTCTCTCCCTTTCTCTCTCTCTGTCTCTCTCTGTCTCTCTCTCCCTTTCTCTCTCTCTGTCTCTCTCTGTCTCTCTCTCCCTTTCTCTCTCTGTCTCTCTCTGTCTCTCTCTGTCTCTCTCTCTGTCTCTCTCTCTGTCTCTCTCTCTGTCTCTCTCTCTGTCTCTCTCTCTGTCTCTCTCTCTCTCTCTCTCTCTCTCTCTCTCTCTCTCCCTTTCTCTCTCTCTGTCTCTCTCTCCCTTTCTCTCTCTGTCTCTCTCTCTCTCTGTCTCTCTCTCCCTTTCTCTCTCTCTGTCTCTCTCTCTGTCTCTCTCTCTCTCTCTCTCTCTCTCCCTTTCTCTCTCTCTCTCTCTCTCTCTGTCTCTCTCTCTGTCTCTCTCTCTGTCTCTCTCTCTGTCTCTCTCTCTCTCTCTCTCTCTGTCTCTCTCTCTCTCTCTCTCTGTCTCTCTCTCTCTCTCTCTCTCTCCCTTTCTCTCTCTCTCTGTCTCTCTCTCTCTGTCTCTCTCTCTGTCTCTCTCTCTGTCTCTCTCTCTCTCTGTCTCTCTCTATCTCTGTCTCTCTCTCTGTCTCTCTCTGTCTCTCTCTGTCTCTCTCTCTGTCTCTCTCTCTGTCTCTCTCTCTCCCTTTCTCTCTCTGTCTCTCTCTCTGTCTCTCTCTCTCTTTCTCTCTCTCTCTCTCTGTCTCTCTCTCTCTTTCTCTCTCTCTCTCTCTGTTCCTCTCTCTCTCTCTCTCTGTTCCTCTCTCTCCTTCTCCCTCTCTCACCCCCACTTTATTTCTCTGTCTATGAACATTCACTGAAATATTCTCCCAACTCATACAATCTGGTATTCAATGATATTGCGTCATACATAATGCCAAGGGAACACAAGCTATTGTAGGATTCATACGTAAGAGACCCTAAAGTTTGGATTTTGAGTATTCCATATTAAAATAAGAGTTTCGAAACCCTATAGCATAACCAAGCTCAGATCTGCTATTCTTTTGATGCAAACTTCATTGATTTTTCATTACAGATCCGTAAAAGTCTTAGGTTCGCCCAAACTTGTTTCAGTCGATGGCTGTGAGAAATACATTGTGTACATGCAAAATGTTTATGCTTTGAATCATTGAGAAAAAGAGAGATATTTATTTTAATTTTTGTTTGCGGAGTTTTTTTCCGAATGTAAATACTGCAGAGTAGTCTAAAAGTTATTCAATGATTTTTGTTGGGTTTCTTTTTTTTTAAACTCCTGTCACCCGATATGCTTGTGCCTTTTTTCAACTTGATATTAGCCAGGGTTTGTTGTTTTTTGTTTCGTTTTGTTTTGTTTTTGATAGATTTTTTCCTCTGAGCCAAAAATCATCTATCTATCTACATATTTATCTATCTTTATTCATTTTTATTTGTCACTTCATCTGTTTTTACACCATTATGTGTGCACATCAATCTCTTACCTGTGGGGTCATAACTTTGCGGTTTTCTTCTGCATGGCATCTAAAAACAACGTTTACCACAATGAACAATGAAAAAATGTTTATTTTTATATACCGAATGTTGGATAAATTTATTGACAGAGAGAGCCTCAGTGTGCAGTGCAATCTACAAAAACATATCATAGACTGCTATTGTTGTTTGTAGTTAGGGGCAACAAAGTGCAGAACTACTCGCTTATCTCACCCCCTACAGAGTGTGTGTAGACCCTACTATTGTCGTAACGTCTGACCGCCGCAGCTGTAGCTGCTGCCCGTGTTGATACAGCAAGCAACATCCATCACAGGACAGACTGAGGTGTGTGATAAGAAGATAATCTGGCCTACTTATATGATGTGTCAATCCGTAAAGGGCAGTCCCAGCTACTTAATGTAACCAAAATCATGGAATGTAAGGCAATTTAATCAGGAATCGAGATGCTTTTTCCCAATGCTGGCTCTGGCAATCTAGCAACACACGATAGGTACAATATAAGTATAATAGAAGGAAAAAATGTACTTTGGAGATTGGTTCTAAGAAAATGAAGAATGGCAACCATTATGTTTTTAGAAGTCTCTCTCTCTCTCTCTCTCTCTCTCTCTCTCTCTCTCTCTCTCTCTCTCTCTCTCTCTCTCTCTCTCTCTCTCTCTCTCATCTCTATATCTTTCTCTCTCTCTCTCTCTCTCTCTCTCTCTCTCTCTCTCTCTCTCTCTCTCTCTCTCTCTCTCTCTCTCTCTCTCTCTCTCTCTCCCCTTTTCTCTCTCTCTCTATCTCTCGTGATTTATCTATTGCTTTATTTCTCTTTCTCTTTTTTGTATCTTCTCTTCTATGTTTCTGAATATCGTTCTCTATCTCTCTGTCCATTTCGAGTCTCTGTTGAAGGTATTAAAATTTTAGACATGGACAAGGTACCCCGTGAAAAATAAAGCATATCAATTACAAAATAATTCAGTATCATTTTAAGCTAGATTTTGTGCTATTTTCTTTAATATCACAAATATATATCTTATCGCATGAGCCTGCTCTACGGAGTCTATATTTCCTCACTATTGATCGAGAGAACCATCGATCTCTGTGCAGGCCTTGTAGACTGGGGAATATTGAATGGAGCTCCTTCTGCTTCGGTAAGAATATTTTACAAAGGAGATAATAGAAACTGTTATTTTGTTTTTACAAATACAGTTCCTTAGTCTTTTTTGTTTGCTTTTATCTATTTATTTATTTATTTTTTTTTTAATAATGCATAATTGTTAGTAAGCAACGTCATTAAAATCTCTTGTGTTTTAACAAATCCAAATCTTTTGAGCACTGGAAACACGTCACGCAGATGGAAAGAGATGGAGCTTCTCTTGAAATTAAAGTGAGGTAAGTCGGAATTTTTATATTGAAGAATAACAAATGCTCAAAGACTACTACAGCATCTTCTCTGCGGATCAGAAAAGAATGTTTGTTTTAGTCTTATCTTTTAATGTATGTTGCATTGTCTGCCTGTTTGCTTTTCTTTGGCTGTTTATTCATCTCTCTATGACCGTCTATTTTTTCATCTTCTTATTCCCTCCCTTTCTCTCTCTCTCTCTCTCTCTTCTCTCTCTCTTCTCTCTCTCTCTCTCTCCTACTCCTTCTCTCTCTTTTACTCTCTCCCTCTCCTTCTCTCTCTCTTTCTCTCTCTCCTTACATCGTGATATACTTTAGTTAACATCAGTGTGATTAGTTTAAACAAATATGCAACGCTACTGAATTGGAAAGAATATTTTATACCTGTAGAGACAGAAGCGCTGAGATCACCACCAGTGGTGAATTACGCTTATAATTGAAGCTTATCAACCCCTCTTGCTCTCCATGTGCCTTTTTCTTATCTCCCTCCTTAGCTGATAGTTTTGTTTATTTTTTTTTTTTATTTATTTATATTTTTTTTCTCAATAACTCAGGTAACGCAAGCATGAACTTAGACATAAAAAAATCGTAAAGGGTCATACATATATCACACCGATTCAAGAAATTGGCATAGATTAACTTTGGAAAGAGTGTATATTTCTTAAGTGACATTAAAAATATTGCAACCAGCTTATTTTATCGCAAGCAAAGTATTGCATCTTCCGCATAGAAAATGTTATTTGTAGATGGAACTGACCTGGTTGCTCCACGGGTTCCTTACTGACCAGAGGAGGCGCAACTTCCTGGGATTCCTCAGTGTCTGGTTTGGGGCTGGCAGGTTTATTTGCCTCCTTCTCCCCCGGTACATCTTCCGCTGCTTGGTCTGCCATTTTTGACAGTTTAAATCCGAAGAATTTCTAAACGCCTGTGAAGTCAGGCTTTAAAACTCTCAACACAATTCTTTACACTGATGGCTCTACGTCAGTATGAAGAGATCCATTTGCTGACGCGCAGACCCGAATAGTGCTAGAGATATATTGATAGTGGCGTTCCAGTTACTTATTACAAGTCTAGCCCAAGTACTTCCGTGCCGTATCCAAGCACGCTATAAAGGCCGGCTGGTCGCTAATCGCTGTACTGCGCCTGTGGAACGGAAGTCATTCGGCATTCCCCCTCTTCGCTCTTTACTTTTTTCACGAGTGTCTGAAAAGGGCCCCACAAGTGTTTGGATTAGAGTTGAACACTGTTGTGAAAAACAATATTCCATATCACGATGAAATTGCTTTTTTTTATTTAATTTATCACTTATAGCTATACAGTTTACCATTCTAGTCATGCAGCTCGATTTCTGTTTTCTTTACGTTACATATTCGAAACTGCGGCTTTTTTTTCACTGCCTCTCACCATGACAACAAGTGGTACACAAACGGGAGGTGGGAGGGCAGACAGGCAGTGGCACTGGAAAGCAGAGCCACTCAATCCGATTTGAGTTCCCGTGCTGGCCCTTGGGTCGCACCGATTGTTGCCTACTGCCAAATTTACGTGGTTTAAGTCTTCGCGGTGCTAGATCTAGAACCAACCTGGCCACCTCCTCCTCCTCACTCATGTACTCGTCACAATCCTAATCCTACCCACCCCTGTCACCCAGCACTCTTTTGTAAGCTTATTTGGAATTATTGTCGTGTGTCCAGATCGATAAAGGGACAGAAGCACAGTCGTACCTTCTGCACGAGGAGTGATTTAATAATACCTCCTTATTTATAATTACCCCTAAGTTGCAGACTTCTATCAGCCGTTCCCTATAATGTTCTGCAGGTGGGTGCAGTTCTACTAGCACCACATGCGTTCAGGCTAAGGGCTAAGTATCTCCTAATCAATCAGCATTTAGAGACAGATTAAGTTTTGTTGTTCGATCCTAAAACATAGTGGCTCCTTTCTGGATGTGATTTATGCAAAAGGCAGAATGTCCTTTACACAATGCTTAAGTAACCTAATATGATGGGGTGTGTTTTTTTTTTTCTCTCACGAAAACATTATATTTGGCAGCTTTTTTTTTTTACATAATGCGGCTGTACAAAACACACGAGCTATTGTTTCTGCCTCTTTTTCTTGATACTTCGTTGATTTTCCTTTTTTTTTTTTTTTTTTTTTTTTTTTTTTTGGGGGGGGGGGGGGGGGGGGGGGGGGGGGGGGAGAAGAGCAAGGAGCGTTGCGGCCCCGCTTTCTTATTTCCTTTTTCCCTATATTATCTCAATGCGTTAAATGGATTTTCGAAGGAAACAGTTTGACATAGCTTATAGTATAGGATCGCGCTTTTTTGGTTTTGCTGTTAAAAAAAAAAGTCAGACTTAATTTTGAAACCAGAGACCCGGACTGCTACTTTATTTCACAACTACCGGCTCTGCTTGCAGATGATGGCCAATTCAAGCACGGCATTAATATGACTTCATCGTACAAATCTTGGCCAAAAAAGAAGCAACTTATCAGATTTTTTCCCGTCACATAATATATAGAATTCAGATTTTGCCCCTGCTTCTTATATTTTCGAAATTTATTGTTAATTTTTTTTTAATTGAATGACTCACGCAGATACAAAGGGTAATTGTTCTATGCAGGTGTTGTAGCTAAAAGAAAAAACGTGAGCCTCGGTGTTAGTTAAATGTTAATAAAGTTTGGTAATAATCATACATGTAGTTCGATGTCTTATTCTACTCTCAGTAATATTTTGATCGCTAAATTTTAAACAATTTCTTAAATAATTACACGTAGCTTTATGAATGGAACAAAAAGATTAAGAGTGCAACGCCTCTAGCCTAAAACTGAATTATACTAAAGTTGTCAGAGTGTTCCTGCACTGCTTCACAGAATCATTTATTGTGTTGGGCAATTCTGCAGATACTAGATCAGCGAATGGTTGCTCACTCTTGAATATGAGATATAAAATTAACAAGACACAGGTTGTTTTAATTTTTTAAAGTACTATCAACTCAATTAATCTTACTCATCTCTTATCTTTGTATTTTTCCTACATTTTTATGCCAGCAGTCTATATATATATATATATATATATATATATATATATATATATATATATATATATATAAAAGAATTATGAAACGTCTGTAGTTACAATATAATAAATTATAAAGATATATATATATATATATATATATAAAAAGAATTATGAAACGTCTGTAGTTACAATATAATAAATTATAAAGATGAAGATCATTTACTAGAATCTTTGAATGTACCAGAAAATCTGCAATGTGTATGTTATACCTGTGATTGATCACATGAAAACATCGTAACCAGTGGATCAGAAAAAGCTTTACTAAACTGATTCTCAGATTGCCACCCAAAACCTGAGGATTTTCCATGTGTCTCATTTATTGAAAGTGACTTGTTCATTTGAAAGCTTGAAATCATGGTCCATTCAGAAACACATCACAAAAAGTGAAGCTGAAAAGACAAGGTGCATGACTCTATAACCGAATAGTCCGGGCAGATATAAAGATGTGCACATTCCCTATAGCCTCAAAGTCTAATGCTTCACTTCAAGCAACACAATTTGGTCTTAAGGTTCATGTTTTACCAAAGAGCAACTGTCAAACAAAGGGGATTTCCCTTGGATGTTAATGGCTCCATGTGAAAAGACAGAATTATGTGACAAAGAAAAGCACAAAGTGAAAATATGGAGATAAGCATCACAATGCTTCAAAAGTCAACTAATGTCCCAGTGGTTCCATACTGCATGAGCCCACATTTTCGCTAGTCCAAGACTCTGTGAAATAGGAGTGCAGTATTATCAAGTGCAATGTTTGAGACTAAAAGTTGCTTCATGAAATAATCATCAACTCAGATGACACGAATTGTGTTACAGACAGCAGAATTTATTTTGCATACATGTATTTCTAAAACCTGCAATAGGAAGCTTCAACTTTATTAAAACTTTACTGCACTATTCAAATGTAAACTGCTTCCTATGTTCATTTTTTATAGAGAGGCGGATTTCTTGGAAAATCAAATCACTTTAACAAGGGAGATCAAATCAAATTGAAAGAAACTAGAAAGAAAAAATAAAAGTGCTGAAAACCAATCCCCATCTTTTCACGATCATCACAAATAATGATTTGACTGAGTAATGAGATTTCAGGGAGAGTTGTGCCAAGTGGTTTTAACAATGCAGAGTGTAGAGGAGTGATATTGACTAATTCACTTGTAATTTCACTCTTACTTTTGTTCAATATTTGAACTTGATAAAATACATTTGAGATAAATAATAATAAACAAAATGTAAACATTAGAATTTTCTTAAACAGTAATTGAAAACAAACAACGAGAATGATTAAAAGGAATCGAAGTCTCTACCACAGGTTGAGTTGGAGAACAACATTCTTTCTGATAACCTTTGGACATCATTTTTTTCTTTTTGAACTGCTCATGTCAATTTATAATTTACAGCAAACACTACATGTATTATATATTAAGGCCAATTATAACTGCCATTCTCAAAATGTGAGAATTCTGAAAGCAATCAAGGGAATTGTGAATAGGGTGCAAAAATATGAATAATATTCACATGTATTTGGACAGGCAAAGCTATTCCTCCATGATTAACTTCCTTAAGCAGATAAACATCATCATAATTATATAACAAATAAAAAAAAAAAAAAAAATCTATCTCAGTCTTAAACAGAAAACCTAATGTAAAAAGAAAAAAAAAAAAATCACTGAAGAATACCCTTTGATTACAAGTTCAAATTTTGCATGCAAAAACAAACAAATGAAAAAAAAAAGAAAATTAGAAAATGAATTTTTTATTCAGTTAAAACAAAAATGTATACAAAAACAGTTCAACATATTAAAGAATTGTAATATTTAAATTCCTAAGTAATACAGTGTGAAGACTAAAAATGATTTCTTTTCATCATCCTATTACAACAATAGAAATTATTCATTCTGACTCAATAAAGAAAGGCCAGGTAAATTTGGTTTAGCCTGATTCACAAGTCCAAAAGCTTTATCCATTGTTCACAACAAAGGTTTGTGAGCCTCATTACTTTCTTCCGTATCTCATACCATACAACTTGCTCACCTATAAAACAATGTGAAGATCCTTATCAACTTGCAAATGTAGGAATGGCATCAGTTCTAAATTTATTGGCAGACATAGTAAACATCTTTGTGCTACTCTCACTTGAAACATTCTGTTTTGAGGAAAATGCACTATGTTTTTCATTATCACTATACCAGTAATTTTTGCTTGGAAAAGAAAATTATGGGAAAAAACAATGGACATAATAAGCAAAGGAGATCAAATGGTAATATTAATATTCTGGTGCAGAATTGGTTCAAATCTGTTCACGTGGAATAGCAGTCGGTAATTAATTGTTTGATATTCCTTTCACTTCACAGAGATCTCTGATAAAATGATGGTGTGATCAAACAAGACTCCCTCTTGGGCAAAGCAACCTGAAAAAATGAGACCCCTCACCATCCAACTGACAAAGCCTGGATAGCAGGCTTTACCAAGCACAGTCTTTGGACAGTTTTAAGGGCAATTATTATGCCATATGGCCTATCTTTACCAACAAGACCAAATCTAAAGCTTGGCACATCCCCATTACCCCTCCATACATTAATCCTTTCCATACCCTAATCCTCCTCTCCCATGAAAGCATATCAATACATCCATACTCATACATCTTACAGGATATGTCAGGCTATACACATTATTTACATAAATTATTTTTCAATGTAAAGATGGCAGTGAGAAAACTGGTGGGAAATTTCAAACATTAAGCAGTATGTCAGTATATATTGCTCCTGAAAGATACACAGACAGAAATTCTATAATTCAATTCAAGACCTTTTTGTAATAATTAATCTGACTTTGCTAGAATGTCTTCATTATTTCAGTAACATTCAATCAAAGAATGGACATCATATTTATTTCAAAAATTTTTTTCTAAAATAATAAGCTGACAACTTAAAAAAATTAAAAATTAAATGTGTTTATCAGAAAATACATTTTCCATTTTGGAGAAAACAACATTCAACTCCAACAACTTGATCCTTTTCTCAAATACCCTTTTAAATCCAGAGTAAAACAAATCTTAAGCTCATTTTATTTCAAAAGATTATGTCGTCTAAACAAATTTAACATACATGTATTCGTTCTGCATGTATTTTTTTTTTTTGGATGATTTGACTGATAACTTTCTTGGCAGAGTCATTGAGTACAGTAATCAATGAAATATAGATTGATAATTGAATTTATTGGCCCAGTTCAGTTCACATTCTAACAACAAAATGCTTAAAAGAAAAGGAAGAGCGTATTCATCCTCTCCTAATTTCAATACTACAAAAAGAAAAAAAAATCAGCGGACATCAAATCAACTTATCTGCTGCCTTAGATCTATCAATTCAATCCAGTCTGATTTTTCTAGTTGTCAGATGTGACAATATTGGGCTTTGCTTGAGGAGGACAGTAGGGCGCCCCCAGAAATTTATCTGCTATGCGTCCAGCCTCTCGATATCCACTGAGCAAAGCCCCATGCACTGTGGCAGGATAGTTGCGTATTGTGTGCTCCCCAGCAAAAAACAGCCTTGCAGGTGCCCCCACCTGGTGAGCTATCGGTGAAGCCAGGAGGTCATAATCGTTACCTGGAAAGGAGAAAATGGTCAAGAAAATATTTTTAATAAACATTTTGATTCCAATTCTGCAAATTTGACTCAAGCTAAAACAAATTTATTTTCTAAAAACTATATACGTAAAATACTTTTGATGTTTTCATAGGCCCAAGATGGCTGGAACTGATAGGCAAGATTCATAGCCTGCAATATTAGACCAAAATAATTTTGGCCTGCAATGATCCGATACTGTTATATCTTTTTGCTCCTATAGCTCCATTATTTTCCACCTTCAGTTCTTTCACTATTAAAGATCATAACCAAAGATTACAAATGGGCTTTTTCTCTTTACCAAAATTTATATGGGAAGAAGTTGTGGCATCATCTTCTACAAATTAAACCATTTCTAAACTCTGAATGTCTGTTCATATTCAATTTCTTATTTTTTTAAATAAATTCTGAATAAAACAAGTTTTGATTTCAGTGGCCATGACTGAAACAAGAAAATAATAACACAGAATAATTATGAATAGTGATAACTAAAGGTCCAAGCCTTGAACTAGTATTGTAATTTGATTGCATCATTTTACCAATATAGGCTTTCATGTATTGTTTATTCAAAGGAATCATTAATAAAATTTCAAAGTAAACAAACTCATCAGCTCAAAAAATATATAACATCTGGCATAAGCCAATTTCCATTTTAGAGTACGTAATCAAAGTTAAAAGTATATTTGGCTAAATGAGCCTATTTATATTGATTTAATCTTATTTTTAGACCTACTCTCAAGGATGTAGGTACACACTTTTTGTGCTCTTGACAATGAGAAATTATAAAAGAAACACTGATTTTGGCAGAGCAGTTTAGTACGCCAATACTGCACAATGTAAAGTGTTATTTAGAGCATTCAGTTTGGTGTTTACCAGAAAAAAAATCTCTATAAAGTATAATATTTTGAAATCTCAAATTCCAATTAAGGAGGCATTTTATTTTCAAAAAAAATCCTTATTATTCTTTACTGTATAAGGGGAATTTTGTTTTCAGACCTAAAGGATAAAAAACATAAAAAAGAGAGAAAGTGTGATGGGGTAAAAGCCTGATCGTTCGTCCACATTACAGAACAGTGAAGGAAAATAGTAAAGAGAGATTATTTAAAAAAAAAAGATGATGATGATGATGATTTTTTTTATGTTAATGCATTGCAAAAGAGCCTTCTCAGTTAAGATAAGATGTAGAATTAGGCCTTCAGAGGTGGTCGATTTTAAAAGTCTACTGGTCTTATCCAAAATTTAGTTGTGATATTTGTATTTTAATTTCAATAATCTTGTCACACACAAAGAGAACAAGCATGATTTCACTCAAGCAAGAACAGATTAAAACACTGACAGAGACATTAAAGGAAAAGCGAGAACTAGATTTTACTAAAGAAGATCTTGCTTAACATAATTAGGCTACCCACTGAAAGACAACAGGTTGAAACTCAATACTCCCTGCAGTTAAACAGAATTTCTAATCCAATAAATCAATATATTGATGTTGCCACATACTGCAAGAAAGTGCTCTCCATATTTAACAAATACAGTTTGGTGCTTTTGTAAAATTTCAAAATAAGAATAGGCCTTTAAAGCACACTTTATCAAGTGGGTTTAAATAAATGAACAACTATAAACTCCTACAAGGCAGAGCAATATCTACACAGCTTTAACAGGAGTATTTAGAAGCATTTTCAAAAGGTAATATTATTAAGAAAGCATAGAATTAACCTTTTTTCTACTTCATTCTTTTTAACTTCAGGGTAAAAGTGCCTTTACAGAAATGCAAAAGGCTAGATTCCCCACTTTGAAATGTTCTTGTGCACGCAGTCCTATTTTCAGACTGATTATGAGTATGACTGATATGACCGTAGAGAGAAAACTGTATCTCATGCATAAATATGATGTTTCTTTTATTTTTTTTTTATTAGATTAATGTACAAACTAAATCGGTCCTCTGGCAAGTCCCAATACAACACTGTCCCAGCTAGTGATTGCACCTAATTTTAGCTACAAAGATGTAGTATCATGAAATAATTTCCCAAATGATCAATAAAATTTCATAGGACCAGAGTACTTTTCACTGATTTTCAGACTGGGGAGAAGCACAGAAAGAAAACAGACTGGACAAAGACTGAACACTATGGACAGTTCAAATCTCTCTGAGTCTGTCATGAGGGATATGAATATTCCTCTCAGTAGTTATAGGCCTCAAAAAGTATACATGAAAATCTTTAGAATTTATAAAACATGCAATACCCAATCATTAAAGGAAATCTTTTAGAATCTGGTATCACAACAGAGAATCACCTGCAGCAGAATATGGACCAAGAAATTTAAAAAAAAAAAATAAAAAAAAATAATAATAGTAATAATAATAATAATAATAATAATAATAATAATAAAAAATTAAAATATAGAGGAATAAAGTTCTCTTACCAGAGGAGCCTGCTGCAACATAAGAGTAAGATCCCTTTGCAAATGGGTCAGCTCGCCACCGAGACACCAATGTTTCTTTCGGCTGAGATTGAAAAAAAGGAAAATAATTATGCAAATTCTGTTTTTTTAGCAACTCCCTCCCTTTGCTTTTGTTGGCTAAAAAAGTTGAATCAACTTAATTTAAACTTTAAAAAGAAAAAAAAAAGCAGCCATTTTCAGTCCTATTTTTGGCATCCAACTGAACCAAAATTTTATGTATATTATGTTTAAAGTTGATTCCCTCACAATCTTTAGTTATTTCTAAAAAGTCTAATCCAAAATGACTTTCAATGTATGTTGTTTTAGCAAATTGCAAGTTAAGTTGGATTACTGTCTGACTTTGAGACTGTTGAATATCAATGGCATTAGAATGTGAGGGAAAACATTTTCTTAATTTTTTTCCTCTTGACCTTTTAAGTTCCCACAATCTCACCTGTGGTACAGTGTTTGCCCCAAAGATACCTCTCATCACAGCCAAACAACGCCCGACGATGACATCATCACTAACGTTCTCCATTATGGCTGCTGCCTCTCCTGCAATAAGTGCCAGCAACACTGGAGCTTTGTACAGGTTCCAAAACAAGAAAAGTTCACCACGAGCTGCTGTGGTGCTCCCCACATGTCCAAATAGGTTGGCACTTGGGTCCCAGAACACACGGTCAAAACACAATACAACCTGTAGAGGAAGTAACATGAGTAAAAATATTTATGGGGTGCTGCAGTGTACATTAACACATTCAGTGCTGCAAGGAGTGCCAGCTTTTTAAAAACATTTTAAAATATAATTGTTTTTTGTTTTTTTTTTTAAGATCATTGAAATTTTATATGCCTTTACAAGCACACTTGAAATTCACTAATACAATTTAAAAAAAAAGTTTTAACTGTTTGAGTAAATATTTTATAATTTTTCAAAAAAAAAAAAAAAAGGGATACATTTAGGCCTATTTGAGAAAAAATTTAAGCAAGTGACTTTAAGGAGACATAGATCCAGAGAAAGGGCTTGAGCCCTGCTAAGATTCATTTCTTGGACTTTCTTCATCAAGCTTTGGCTCTTGTCAATTCCTGGTTCTGAGTTTACTGAATGATCAAGAGACTGTTTAAACCTAGAACTTTAGCCTGATATGAAACAAGATCTTATGATATTGAGCAGTTGATTTTACATGGTAACATTTCACACTTTAGCAATCTTCATTATTTCTAATTAATTGCTCTTTGAAATAAAACTTAGACAACTAGGCTCATCCTTTGTGGAATAATGGTTACTGCATGTGAAAGTTAGAAAAGTTAACAGGTAGAGAAATTACAACCACCATATCAAGTCTGACAGAAATTGTTCACTTTGGGCAAATAATTTCTGAAGAGCACAAATGCCTCTCTTCTTAGTTAACCCAAATCCGACTGACCTTGTTAAGATTTCCAAAGCCCAGTCTGCCAATAGCATCAGCTTTCCAGTCTGGTAGAGGAGGAATGAACTGTGGAACGTTGGGTGCAGCATTCACGCAGTCCTTGAGGACACCAAGCGGCAGAGTACACAGCACAGCATCGCCTTTATAAACCTGCTGGTTACCGCCGTTCTTGGCCGTGGTTAAAATCTCAACACCTTCAGGATAAAGGAAAACGCTATACAAAAAATTTTTCTCCACCATTTGATAAGAGCATTGATATCGGTGTATTTTCCATGAAAGCCTATTGCAAATTAAAAAAAAGTCAGGAATTAAGCTGGTTCCATTTGCTATTTCTTTTCAAAATCAATTGTGAATGATGTTCCAACCCATGGCTTGCTTGTTGCATCAGATTTTATATCTTGACAATAAAGCCCACAAATAAAAAACTCAATTTTCCAAAAGGGACCAACCTTTCTGAAAGGAAAACAGTACACCACTTTTTAAAAGCACTAAAAGTGTATGAACTTTGCATTCAAAATACTGAATTAGCATTGTAACTATAATATTCATATATACCTTTGTCAGAGAGCTTTATCTGTTTAACAACGGTGTTGAGTTTATAATCAAGACCCTCAGACAAAGCCATGGGAACACATGAATACCCATTTCTCACTGAAACAAAAAAAATTATGAATACGTTTTAAAATTTAGATGATTATCAACTACAAAATGTCTTCAAGAAAGTACCATATGGCAAACAAACAAGGTATTCAAATTAAAAAAAAAAATTGTTCTAAAACTACAAAGAATTTGCTCACAAAAAGTTTTACTGTTCAATGTTTATCATTGTATTTCTCCTGAACTTCTATTGGATTTTCAATTTGCATCTCTAACACATATAATGATATCAAGGGTAATTTGATGATTACTAGATAAAGTTTCCACCTATTACTGTCACTGTCTTTTAATATATTTAAATGTATGAACAATCAAGACAGTCATGTCATCTTGAACTGATATTTCTATGTATTTTAAAGGCAATGAACTAATAATATAACAATGTTATACAGGAAACAAAGCTACCAATTCTGATAAATGTTCTTATCTGTGTATATGAAAATTATTAAATTTCAAAATAAATGGGATTAATTGAATGCAAAGAATTTTTAATATGAATGTACCAGTAAGATGACTTCCTGAGAATTCATAGTCATCATCCTGATCCCAGTGCTTCAAAGACAGGTTGGAAAGGGGCGTAGCATTGGCAAACTCCAGGTTAGCAAAGTGCCAGTCAAGAATTTGGCGGTCTCGTGACGACAGGTACACATCACTGGCAGAAAAGAAAAGTATTGTATTATTCTTGCTGTTTAGAAGCAAAGTAAAAATGCAAAATCACCCAAACTCATTCACTCACCACCTCTCTCTCTCTCAACATTTGCTGTAAACTTTTGTTTCTTCTTTTGCTCCACCCTTTAGTCTTTTCCTCTATTACTCTTGTATTTTTCTGATTTACCATAAGTTCTGGTCCTACCCTACTTGCCCCTAACACACAAAAAAAAATGCAACTTAAGTGGAGACAAAATTTTCTGGATAATTTTAAAATGATCGAAAAGCCGGGGTCAATCATCATACTATGATAGAATTCCCATGTTTTTTTGTAGATTGTGGAAACTGGAGATTTAATTAACATGTTAAAAAATGTTTTTTGGTTTTTCCATGTTTTTGTTATGATGTTAACGTATGTAATAATACTTTCTTTCAGAACCTTTCGATAGTTTTTCCCCTCTAATTCTACTCAAACCTATCCTTGACCTCATCTCCTCTTTCGGAGTGCTGGTGGCTGAGGAATTAAAGCATTATCCACCCTCATATCTGCAGTGTCTTTTCCGCAAGTTTGAGTTTGATGCACACACAGGTGAGTTATGTGCAGAAACTTTTCAGTTATGCCCCTGTCTGGTGGGATCTTAAATTTGGAGAAGCAAAAAGGCCTGAGCTCACTGTGTTGTGGACAAGAAACAAAGTTTTTTTTTCTCTTATTCTTACCAAAGCCCTCTCTACTTCTAAATCACAGGATAATCAACTCATGCCTGTGAAATTCCTTTTCACTCACTCCTCTCTTGACTCTCTTTCTAACCCTACTAATCCATTTCCACATCTACCCTGTTCCTGCCTGTCTCCCCACCTCCCCCCACTTCACCCTTTTCCTATCCTTTCTCAGATCAATATATCTTAATTTTTCTTCAGCTCCTGCTCCCTCTTTGCTTGCTCCCATCTCCTACTTCCATTGCTCTTCCCCTTCTGCTCCCTCTTCAATGAAAATTTCTTGGAATAAGTTAAATCTAAGGTCATAGTTAAAGAAAATAATGAAACATCGCTTGAGATCATCTTTGTTTAATACGACATCCCCTATTTTCCTGAATAATCTTATTCTGAAAGCCAAGAACAGACTGTTAAATGGGATATACTCCGACTCCCAGATGATCCGGCAAGGGATCAAACCACTTATCATCAGTCTTATTCTTTACATACTGAGCTACTTCGCTTCCTGCATCCTAACCCTCAATCGATGAGATCTTCCTCCTATACTTGTCTTTAAGACCCACATTTTGACTGACTGAGTGGGAGGTGATCCTTGATGGAGTTAGCTGTAATCTGCATCCTTCTCTTGCCTTGCGCAGGTGGGATGGGATGGACATAATTTGCTTGCAAGCAACCTCTATTCAGTTGTGGCAGATAGGTCTAATGGTTGTATTGGACTAAGCAAAGTGGCTAGGGTGCAAGGGAGGCTTGGGACAAGCCATGATCAGCTTTATTTTTCATCAACCTAATTTTTATTGAATAGTTTAAGGCAGATTATTCAATGAATGAATTTATAACTCTATACTACCTAGATGGAAAGGTAGAGATAATAATGAAAAAATCAGAAACCTGCAGGGGAAAACACATGAATTTCATGAATCTGTGATTTGAACGTAATCCCACTAGACCCTTTCTCTTTATCTTTGAATATTCCATTAATAGTTCAAGTTCCCATAAATATGCATTAAAACTGCAAGTTTTCATTCTGTCATCTATTTGAATCCACTAAATGGTATTTTCATTCAACTTAGTGTTACAATTCATTTTGCTCATTTTAAAAAGACAGAAGTAATCAGTCTGTCTTAGTTTAAAAGAATAAGATCTCACCTAGGTGGATTTGTCTCTAGTTCATGCAACTTGTCCTCAATTTCTTTCTGTTTTGCTGTGAGTTGCTCATATTCCTGTTAATTGTAAAATACATAAATATGAGATGGTTAAAAAAGAGAAATTGAATTGAGAGCGCTTCTTATTCAATATAAATCTTTTCAACACAGCCTATTTTTTTCTTCCTCATGATTATTAATGGGTACCCGGTTTATATTATAAAGATACCGAACCCTATTCCACTTATGACCAACTTGAGGACTTTTTCTGTTTATTTTCAAGTAACAACTGACACAATGACTTGAAAATTGGACTACAACCAAACAGTGATAGCTAGGAATGGAAGGTTTTTTTTTCTTTATACTGAAGGGGGAGAATGATTGTATTAACTAGGCAAGTCTGTATTTGCACAGACACTAACACATGAAACCTCCCAACCTGCAATGAAGTAAGAATTGGTCCAAGAATCAAAAGTGTGCAGTAATAGAACAGTCTCACTCATACTGCCCTACAATGGAAGACCAGCGTATCTGCATTTTTGGCGGTTTTAGGGTTATAGTCTCAATCAACATATTTTTTCATGCTCTATCTCCTGACAAAGCCAGAAGAGCGTACCAGCAGTGTTTCTATGTTTTTTTACTGTGTCAAATGAACGTATCCAACACATTCCCTTCCGACCCCAACGGCAAACAAGCGTATGAGGGTATGCCAAAGGTAGATCGACGTAAATGGCTAGATACGTCGATCTACCTTTCTCATAACTTTATAATGCATTGTCTTACGTCGATTGGCATGTTTGTTATGACGCGGCTAGATGATGCAATTATTGCACCGGCGGATTGCATCAGACACGTTTTTAATTTAATTCAAGGTGCGGCGTGACCTCGTCCCTTCATGACTGTCACTGCATGCTGGGTTACGCTGTACTTTTTACCGCTGGCAGCATTCAAGTGGAAGATCATTACACAGCTCCAAATACGGTAAATATTAATAAGTTTTGTGAAGTTCGATTCTCTAGATCTAGAAATCTAGATCTTATGCTTCAGTCGACCTTCAAAAAGTCATAATGCTTCCACGTCTCCCTGGAGTAAAATCATGTATGTTCACAATGCGCATCATTGCTTTTAACGAGACATTCGCCGCTCTTGGAGCTGCAGGGAAGAACACGACAGTTGTCTGGCACGAGGCAATTGCTGGTCGTCTTGCACAGGATATCTGTTCTACATACTGGAACTTCTTTGTGGAGAAGCAAAGAGACACAGAGCACATTGTACTTTGGGCAGACAATTGTTCAGCACAAAACAAGAACTGGCAGTTCTTCACATTTCTTGCCTCTGCTGTCAACAGCAATTGGATTGCGGCCAAGACTATCAGGATGAACTATTTGGTCACGGGACATACATTTATGTCAGCTGATTCAGTGCACAGTGCTATTGAGAGAGAGCTCAAGAAGAAAGGTGATTGCTGCGACTGGCAAGACTTCACCAGCGTACTCGAGAATGCCAACTGTGGGGTCATCAACATGGCAGTGCAAAATTTTCTGGAATGGCGTGATGGTTCAAACCGCACAACAATATCTCGGAGTGGCCTTAAACTGGCAAATATGGCAGTTGTAGAGTTCCGGAGAGGATCCAGAAGCGTCTTCTTCAAGCCATCACACCAGCCAAGTGATGAGTTTGAGGAGGTGGAATTTTTGAAGAAAACGTTTTCAATTGAAACGCTTCCAGCAAGCCGCACTCAACCGAGAGGAATACCCAGTTTGAAGAGGGCAGACATCATCAAGATCCTTTGCCCAATGATGCCAGAATCAAGGCGGACATTTTGGAACAATCTACCTTCAAATGATACCTCACTTGACTTAATTGACAATTTTGTTTGATATCTTCATCAAAATACCAAAGACTGGCCCAGTTAGCTGCCCACTTGTATCCTTTTGAACACCGTACAATCACTTTTTGTCTATGCCTTTTCATCTATACTAAATTACAAACTTGGTTTAGCTCGCTTAGACGTAAAGACTACGTGCATCTAATAATGATATAAAATTAGAAGTCATACTTTTGTTTTCAATCTGTGATTACATTTTTTTGTTTTCGTTAACAAATCAGGCTCTGTTCAACCATACTATCACGTTTGGTCGATCCCCTTTCATCTTTTTTTTGATAAATAGTTTAACAAAGTCATGAATTAGTATTGTTCATAACTTATTTTTTCAGAGTAAAATATACTCTTAAGTACAATCTATACTAATTTACAAACACTTTTTCCTATTGACCCTTTATTTCATAACTCATTTAATGAAAACACTCACACGTAAAGGTTACGTGCATCTAATAATGATATAAAAGTAATAATAATACTTTTTATTTTCAACCTTTGATTGAATTTTTATTTGTTTTCCTTATCAAATCACGCTCTGGTATTGAGCTTTATACCTGACTTTTTCAAGCATTTCTTGAGAACAGTTTTTTACAAATAAAATACTTGATAACTCAAACAAAATTGTTTAAATCAAATCTTTATTTCCAGTACGTCTTTTTACCTTAATCATGTTTATCGACATATAAGATAAACAAACAATGGCAAATCAACGTATCTGCTTTCGCGCCAAAATTATATCGGTTACAGCAAAATAAACTTAACAGCCATTATTCTGTCAGCTGTTACTATGTAAAAATTTAGAACAGATTGTTCTTGTTGCAAATAGCACGGAATTATGAACAACGAAACAAAAACGCATTTTACTCAAAACTGAGAAAAAGGAGATACGTCGATTTTCCTTTGTACGGCAGCATACACACACACAGTATCAACATTTGTGAAATTTCATATCACTTGTACCAGCTTTCCAATATGAACCCATTCAGTGTTGCAAGTTTCAGATCTGGCTATGCCAAGAATGATGGCTCTTTTGCTCATGTTTTTTATAAATAACTGTCTCTTTCTTTCTTATAGAGAACTGAAATTTTGGAAGCATACTTGAATTTCACTATACAGAAAAAAAGTTTGTGAATTAAATGGTTGATTTTTCTCATGATTTTTTGAAAAAGAGGTAAATTTGGACAATCCCTCAAAAAAATTCTAGGCCTACACCCAGGAAAAGAATCATGGAAAAGAATCATCATCTAGACTCTCGTAATCAAACTCTGATTTCAGATTTGAATAAGATCAAAACACTTGAAGATATTCTTTTGGCTAATTATGCCAGGATCTAGAGGAAATTGGTAAAAGTATCTTCCACTGCGTTTGGAAATCATCTCACAAACTGATCCAGCTTTTTTAAATACATTACACCATCTTCTCCACAATGTTCTCTATTGGCAGCCAATGTGTTGAAGTGCTAGCAGGCCAGTCAAAGAAGGCAAAGTGTATCAAGACATAGCTTTCTACTTGGACCAAAGTTTTCTATACAAGATCTGAGATTACAAAAAAATTCAAACCAATAAGATTAACCGATAGAGAGCATTATCGCCCGGCACTGCCCGCTATTGTTGTGGACGGGGTCACCGGCTGTCGCCGGTACCAAGTGCGCTTCGTATAATTTTGGTATACGGAATTATAACTTAATTATTTGTCACATCCGCTGAAGCTTTGCCCTTGCCGTAGAAGAAAAGTTCTACCTTTGTTTACAGAAGTCAAATTGGCAACCAGGTCGAGAAGTTATGATTTTTTGGAAACATGGCTTTCAACTTACTGTCACAACTTTAAATGATAAAGAAGAAGATGAAAGGAGCCCTGTTGATGATGTAGATGAAGAAATTGGGGAGGACAGTGATGTTGAATGTGATGAAGAAGAGGACAATGATAGTTCTAGCTTAGATCTAGCCTCAGACCTAGATCTGCACTCCAATGATAATGGTGTTGGTGCCCAGGGTGACGTTGGGTTTGCATGGTCCAATCAACTGCGCAATGTTTGTAATACCTAGTGTCATACATCATTTTAAAATGTATTCAATTTTCAATTTTTTCGTGTTAATCTCATATTTGTATCTTAATTTACTAAAATATTATGCATGTTTTAAAAAAGCATGTCATTTTGTAATTTAGAGTTATGCCCCTTGCATCAGACATTAACCACTGCAGTTTGTGAGCTGGGCCGGTCGTCTAAGGGTTAATACAGAGCAATGCAAAACAAATTTTTAAAGTTAATTTTGCCTACTAGATACAGTTCTTGACTCAGCAGCAAATTTTTATTTAAAAACATTTAAAAAAAAACAGAGCTTCTTCCCCCTAAATAACTTACTTTTATAGCAGCATTCAAATCTCTGAGCTTGCTTTTGACGAGAAATTCTGCTGTGATATCTCGAGGAGGCTTAACTTCAGATGCCTCTTTCCACTGCTTGTGAAGTTCTTGGACTGTGTCCTTTTGGTTCAACATCTGACAAAGACAATAAAGAGAGTATTGAGAGGGTCTCATCTCTTCAACCCAAAAATTTCTCAAAGCAAAATAGGTAGAACCCATGTCCATACCCTTCAAGTCTCATTTTTAGCAGCTTAAATGAGAGAATGCTTATTCATGACATATCTTGAAAATTGCTAAGTTTAACTTCCCTGTTTTGCTAGTGAAATGACTTTCATGATTCTCTGCACTTTTTGTTGCATCCGCAAACGAACTTAACTTAGAATGCATAGCTTATTTTAGAGCAATTTATTTCCTATACCAGGCATGAGAAAATGACCAACCTTTATGGAATTTATGTCACTTCAACTCAAAAGCATCTTAAAGTGGAATCTTAACTGAATCATATGATTCAGAAACTTAATAAGAAAATCTTTTGATTTTTTTTTTTACTTAAAAGAATCCAATATGATAGCAATAATAATATATGCAATGTATGTATCGTCTCAATAATTATTTCCCTCTTATCACCTCAACAACATAATTTAGAATAGTGGAACTCAGGAAAAACGACAACTCTTGATCATTTCATAAAGTACCGTTATAGCAAGGGTTGTCGTTATTCCCACAAAAGGAAATAAACAAGAATTTATTGTGATAAATGGGAGATAAACATTGGCAATGACTAATCATTTTCACTGTCATTATTTGTGCATTTGATTTCTCCTGTTTCTTGACTGCCTTTACTATCTCTCCTTTGTTGTCGATGGTAATGCACTTTCTCTTGTTAGTTGTTCTTTGTTGCGGTGATAATTGAAAGTAGAGGACTACAATCCTAAAACATTTGATTAAGAATGGAAGCTAAGACTGCAGTGCAATGTAGATCTATAAAACTTAGAAGTCAAAGACTGAGACCAGAGTGACACAGGGAAGAAAGCAAGGAAGTATAGAACTGGACTGGCTCTCAAAATATAAACTTATGGCCTTATTACATAAGAATCTCTTACATATACCTAGAGTGTGGATGTTCTGCATGGCACGGATGCGGATGATCATGATACAGATAAAAAAAATCAGCACCATGCTCGTCTTGTTCATAGGCCTAGAAGCCTTATTTCCATCCCCGCCATTTTTCCTCTCCTCGTAGGGCTAGGTGTGCAGGAGCAGTGGTGATCAGATCCAATATTTTTCATCACCTAGTTGACGGCTTATCCTCTCACGAGATAGTGTTCGAAAATTTCCTAACCTTCCCCCAACCCTCCCCTACTGGTCAAAGACTAGATTGTTTTGCGAAAAATCTTTGGGTGGGATGCACTGAGCAAAAATTTAGCGTGCCATGCGTAGCTTGCTGGAACACACACTGAATGATATTGATACTAGGTCTAGACTACGCTTAACCAGAGGGGACTGTGGGGAGAAACAGCACGAAAGCCTACGTCACTTATTTCTTGGTACCTTAACATGCAGGTAAGACAAAATGCTTGAGATTTTTTTCTCATGAAAATTGTTGGTGCTTTTCTTTCCTTTGTACCCTCAGATTTAATTGTTGTTATTACAGGGGGAAGTGGTAGCGATGTCGTTATTGCAGAAATAAATTGAATGACTTAAATAAAAGGAAAAAAATGATTTTCAGATCTGTCGTTAAAGCAGTGGTTGTCATTATTTGAGATGTCGCTAAATATGGGTTCTACTGTAATGCTTAAACTCAAATTATTTGATAGCTTTGCTTACTAGCCCTAGACAGTTAGGCGAAGTGTTTTGAAATATTGAAACTCAAACTATCCTAGTTATGAAATAAGTTCTGTTCTAAATAGACCATCTTTATATGAGAATCAAACGGTCCATTAAAATGCTGCAGTAAGAGAGTCTGCATACCTGTGCCTGACATTTGCGCAGTCTCTCCTGCATATCGATGATATTTCGCTGGTGCTCACACTGCTTGTCCTTCACATGCTTCTCCTGGAGCCTACACAGATTATATGCAAATGGGGTTCATGAGTAACTAATTAATGGCTATTTTAAAAAGCCTTTCAGACCATTCTTTTAATATGATATCAGAATTATATATATATATATATATATATATATATATATATATAGGAAAAAGATGAAATATATAATATATATATAAATCAATTTTTTCAGATGTGATTAAAGGCAAAGATGAATGATTCCTACAAACAGAAACAAGTGAAAAAGAATTTATGACTTTTTTCTAAGATAAGAAATTGAAAATTACAGTTTAAATACTGTACTAACAATCTACCCTATCCATACCCTGTAATTGGACAAAGCATAAAAGAATAATTTACTTGATGACTGCTTCAAGAGCTTGGCCTAGAGATGCTGGTTTTCCATTGATTTCATTAAAGTTGGCATGGTGTGACAGATAGGATGTTGTCTCTAGAAGTCTGTTGAACTCTCGCTCAACCATTTCATCTTTTTCCTTAAGCACCTTTTTAGACAGGTTAAAAAAATCAAACAGAAGTTAAAAAATAGAAAACAAGGTTAAAGTTTGAAGCATCTCTTAGTGATTTTCCAATATCCAATTTTCAAGTCAAAATTGAATGCAAAGAATTAGAGAGAGAAAAAAGAACAAAAATTTTAAAGAACTTATATATAAAAAAAAAAGACTAACTAGAAAAAATATGTAAGATGCATATGAGAAATTCTCAGGAGGTCAACCCTAAAGCATTACATTAGACCTGGAATTTATTTTGCCTCTATTTGCCTCAAAATTGTTCAATATTGTAAAGGAAGGTGAAAATTTATTGAAAAAAAAAGACCTGGAGACATTTTTTTTCAATATTTTTGTGTAATGTGTTTTCATCAACACAGAATGAACTTCCAGACGTTATTGATGACACAAAAAGATAAAAATTTAGCTACCTTTGAAGTAAAAAAATCATAACACTAATACCTGTAGCAAAAAAACAGATGTTATTATATATCAAAATATGATAGTTGAATAAAATGACTCACAATTTATGGTAGTAAATGGATTCAATTTGTGATTGTAACATCCGAAAATACTTCATCCAGAATATTTTTGTTTGCAGCTTTTAAAATTATTTAGATTTAATTTTAAGCTGACTGTATTTGATTCCTAGACAAGAGTTAGAGTTTAATACTTCTACAGTGTTGATTAGGGTTCCAAAGATTTGTCAATGAGCAATTTGTCTTTTCAGATGTTATGGGGGCACAATTGTCTGTCATTGTAACATGAAGAACTTGTTAGTTCTTAAATTTTTGCAAATAATTATCAAACTTAAAAGCATGCACTATCAATTTACCCAACTTGGGCTTGAAGAACAGTTGAAGATGGACACAAAAAGTCTTATATACTGGTTTTCATGAATACTGATTGATCTTCCCAATGTTACTGATGAAATAAAAAGATTGAAGTTTAGCTACCTCATAAGCAAAAAAAAACATACCATTATTAATTTGAAGGAGAAAATAGATGTTATCAGTCATTAAAATATGATAATTGAATAGCAAGACTTATTGGCACCAATTGACTTCAAATGTTGTTGTAACATCGGGAAGAACTTGTTCCGCAATTTTGTATTTGGAGCTTTTAAACTTATTTAAAGTATTGTGTAAGTTGGGTGCATTTTGATTCCTCACCAACAACTAGAGTCTAATGGATATACAATGTTGATAAAGATTCAACAAACTAAGCCAGGAATATAATGTTCTTCCAGATGTTACATTGTCTTAGTATTTTGTCCTTATATCACCAGGAAGATTGTGATGAACATAGATCTACATCAGTTCACAAGTTGTAAATAATAATCAACCGGAAACTACGTTAAAACTTTCCCCACCCTAGAATTAAGAAATAATTGAAATTGGACTTACAAAGCCCATAAGAAATGGTAGAAATGGACCCATTTGCCTCATCATAACGCCGGAAGAACAATGTTCATGCCCAGTCTTTAGTATTCATTGCCTGACATGCTTAAATTTATCTAAAAAATAAAATGATTTAATCTTTTGAAATGAGTACTTCAAACAAAACCGTCCAAAAAAAAGTTCAGACTTATATGGGGCCTTAAATGCTTCCGGACGTTACAGTCAGGAATTTTTTTTCCAGACGTTACCCTCTGGCAGCAACGACAGAAATGGAAATAAATGGCCCCTTTGACTATTGAGACTAACAATAGAATAAAAAAGATTTTATGGGTAGAAAGAAGTCAATTCTGGTGAACTTGACTACAATGGTTTAGTCCAGAAAGTGAAAGTAAACAAGGAGTGAAGTATATTCTGGACATTAGAGTATGACATGAAACACCTAGTTTGTTTTCAGAGGCCCAATCAGATTAAAGAATTTTAATCATCCTCTGAATTCTATTTTTAGCATCCTTCTCTGTACAAGCGTGTAGCAAGCTAGCTAGGTTTTTATTACAGTTGATCTGCTCTGTTTAAAAGAGGCCTCTAAATGTCATAGAACTAAATGTCCGGAAGCACATATGTTAAAAATTAGCTTTAAAAGGAATTGTGCTCTCTGTTAGTTAAGATTTTTAAGTGAAAAGTTACTGTTTGAAATAAAAAAAAAGGAAAAAAAATATATGGGTTTTACAAACATAGTTACAAAACAACCACTTAAAAACACCAGTACTTTACTCCACCTTTTTTATTGACCAAACGGTAACCGATTCAATAAAAAACTGAACAGAATTAAATTATGTGGTTTTAAAGGTACACCAAACTATACCTGTTATCTCCTCAACATGTGCTTGGAGGAATACATTATCACTTTTATTAGAAAATCTTTTTGAAATCGGGAAAAAACATGCATGAAATTATCCTACTAGGCTACTATAGTCCTTTTGAGAATTGCTCATATGCCTTGATTTTTACACTTTCATTATTATTCATTATAAATACATGTATTCGCCCTGAAAAAAAAAGGGACAAGAAAGATTTCAGAACACACAGGGCTTGTACGACAAAAGTTACCTACCGTGCAGCCATTGCCTTCATAGAGAGGACATTTCTGCTTAATTTTATGTAGTTCCATGTTGACTTGCTTGCTGAGGACAGTAACTGGGTTGCCTCCTAAAATCGGTTTTAAATATAAATACAACGACAATAAGCAACAGTGAAAATCAAAAATGCAACTTTGTATTTATATTCCTACAACTAAATCATGAACAATTTTTTTAAATAATGTCAACTACCTACTTGACACGTGAAATATTGATATCAGGATTACGGTAGAAAATATTAGAAATAGCATGGGACAATCCTTCAGGCTAAGCAATTCATGTCTTCATATAACATTTTTTTTTTTGGAGTGTTCAAACTCCAACTCAAAGAACTTGAATCTAATTTCAACATGAGTAGCAATAGTTTGACTTTATAGTTGTTGCGCTGCTTTTGGAGCAGATTCAATGTTTTATCAGTAAAGCTTATTTTTGCTGGTTGGGGAGAGGTGTACTAAAATGAGATCACTTGAATGATTTTTAGTAATCCTTAACTGCAAGCACCCCACTTTACCGTCCTCTACCTTCCTCTACCACTCCTGTTACCCAAAGTGAAGACCAAGAAGACAAAAATTTTACAATGAATAAAAGTTCAGTGCAAAAATAATAAAAAAAAAGTTTCTTTATATGCTGTCTGTGAAATGTTCAATATAATCATTTGTTCCATGGGTACTTCTTCTGCTCAAAACAGCAGATTTTGGTCCCATTTGTTGTTTTTTTTTTAATCATAGTTTGAATTAAATTTCCTGTTTAAGCATAAGGGTTCCCATTTCTGTACGAAGAAAAAAATTAAATAGCTGCTCTGATTTTGTCTTTAAGGGAGGAGGCTGAAAATGACGCAAAAAAAAAAAAAAAAAGACCAGAATTTCTGTAAGGTATATTCTGCACCTAAAATGCAGTTCTACTTGCAGACTACAGTTTGAAGATTTGCAAAACTTCTACAATATAAGTCTTTAAACAAATCCTGAGTAATTTATATACTTGATACAAACCTCAAAGACCTGATCCACTTTATGATTCCAGCATAGAGCTTATTCTATCAATATTACAGAGATTACATACAATCTGAAACATTTAATATCAGTAATAGAAAGTTGTCAAGTCAATACGATGTCAACATAAATCTCAATCTGTTGATATCAGTTCCATTGGTGATGTAGAACTTTTTAACAGCACTTTGCTGGGTGAGGTCTAAATACAGTCTCATGGTTTATGTTAACTTACCAAGACCAGTCACCACCATAGCTCCAAGGTCAGCCACATAGTTGCCCCTGCGAAATGTTTGCACTCGTCCACCTACTCTATCCTGGATGAAACATAACACATTACATTTCTATACAGACATTCTCCCAGGTAAATATGATTTCACTACAAAAAGTTCTCAACAAATAAGAAAAACTTCAGTTACCCACATTTTGTTTCAACGATATTTATGAACATTATGTTTCATGAATTTTATACTTCTTCCAACCTTGCCATACTTTACAAGTGGTTAAAAAGATAAACAAAAAGTCTGTAGATTAAATCTGAACTGATTTTTTCTTTATTCATTCTATTGATGATGTTAATTTGTTGTCACTAAATATTTTGTGACTAAGGTGGTAACTGTAATCATCCAAAAAATACAACATGATTTTAAAAAAGCTTTTGCTTAAAAGGCTGTCACAAAAAATTGTTAGTGAAAATAAACATTATATGACCAGCTGGATGTATTTTATTTAGTGTTACAAGCATTTGAAACAAAATAAATGTTTTTCCTTTGCTTCAAAAGATGACGAAATATTGAGTCTTTTTTTTTAATATATTATGATGATTTCATTTTTTTTTTACTACTGAGAAATTCAGATAAATACATTGCTCTAAATGTCTGTGTTGTGTGAAAATAGGGCCACTCATTTGGACTGAGGTGAGACATATGATAGTAGGCCTAAGAGAGACATACTGTTATAAAATCATAAATCAAATTATTTAAGAATGGCTGAACACTTGTACTGAAAATAAGTAACAAGAACTTGGCAAAAAAAAAAAAAAAAGAGACAAAATCATGACATATCATCTACTTTCCATCTTTTCAATAAAAATGCTAAAATGTTTTTTTTTCCAAATTTTCTTTCTAAATATATGAGAGAGTCGAAATCATCGAGTGAACTTATAAACTGTTGTGCACATCTATTTACTGACCAGTGTACATATTCTTCAAGTCCCTTAAGTATTAATATTTAGTATCAGCACCATTAGACTCATTTGAGATACCCTTTTTTCAATTCTTCTATGAATTAGAGGTCATCTTATATTATAACTTTCCTAAAACGCCCCTAACTGTACTGGCAAGGACTTTTGAGCAAAAATTCCCTAGGGCATAAAATTATGATACTGCTATTGGACATCGTTTTTGACATCACACTTATTTCCAAGAAGCAACCCTGACATCTCATATTTTAATATTGGCGTTCCTTTGCTGGCACACGTTCTGCTTTTAATATAGCAAGCATTTATTACCTCATGCTTAAGGAATGGTTACAGTAAAACCACAGAGAAAATATAGCTCCCTTTAGTACATAAACCAATAACTATACTTTGACCACAGTAAACAGCTGCATAGAGTGCTTCAGTAAATTCTATTCTAACAACCCTGTACTATCCGTAACTTACTTACCCTAGCCTCTAGAATAACAACTTCTATCCCAAATGACTGTAACTGTCTGGCAGCACCAAGACCTGCAACTCCAGCGCCAATGACAATCACCTTGCAGTTCTTCTTGGCTATAGGAGAGCATTGAAATTGAACCAAAACAATAACACTAAAATTTTAAAAAATTATTGCTTATTTAAAACTGGGTTCTAAGCACCAAAAATAAAGGTATAGATGAAGCTGAAAATGAAATATTTGAATGAAAACATTCAGACTAGTCTTTATTTCATCCTCATTTTATCATTATGGTAAAACTAAAACATTCACATTCAGAGTTAATTAATATTTTTTAAATAGAAATAAAACAAAATTTTAACGGTGCATATTCCATTCATGTAGCAGAAGAAGATACCCTTTTGACTTTATCACAAGTCATTCTCAAGCATTAATCATACAATTAGAAAAACTTTAAAAGCAGAGATGCCTATCCCAACCTATGCCTTTCAGGGAAATCACCCACCAAAATCAGGGAATTTGGAGCAAAATCAAAAGCGCGACGAAGCAAACTTTTTAAAAACGACATCAGTTTTTGTTAATTTTACTTTAAAAAAGCATTGATAAAATCAACCATACAGCTGTTGGAAACAAATAAGCTAGGACTAGAGTATACATGTAAATGGAATAATAATAAAATAATACATGGGATGAGAACTGGACACACAATTTTTTACTTAACTTTTTAAAATCGGTCACTGCTAGCGGCCTCGGCACAGGCATTCTCTCACTCTCTCTTTCTATCCCCCCCCCCCTCCCGGCTAAATTTAAACATAATTAGATTGTCCAAAGAGCCATGGTTGAGGAGCATTTTTTCTTTCTTTCTGATTTAGCTCATATTTTTTTTTGTGCCCAGACTAAAAGGTTGAATGACCTGTTGTAAGCTCATCTACAGCTGTGTCCCCAAAATGTTAGTTGTTAGTGTTACTGCTTTCTACACGTGTATTTTATAGGGTCAACTGAGGCGTCCAAAAAGCTTACGCATCAGATTATACATAAAGGCCTATATTCTGGCTTACATACTGAGCGCCGCTGTCCTTATCTTTATCTTTTATTTTAAAAAGACATTATTTTGAGCTCAATAAATATTGATTAGGTCTAGAACATCTCTAGTCTGTAGGCCCCACCTGGCCCTGTAAAAAAGAAAATAACAATCTAATATTTAGATCTAGACTTATTACTATTATTACCTTGGAATGAAAATCACCTCCTTTTTTTCCTGAGTAAAAAAAAAATCACATACTAGATCTAGATCTATAATAATAGTCTCATGCGATGCCTGGTTTTGATTATCTATAGAGATCTAGATTTACACTAAATCTAGCTCTACTGATATTTACGATTTCCCAATCGGCAAGATTTAGAAAGCTTCTTGACAAAAAGAAACTGCCTAATCGTATTAACCGTTATCAGATGGAGAAACCAGAATGGACATAATGGCAAGGTCTGGGTGTGAAGATGGAGAAAACGATATTTTTCGGAAGAATGTAAACAAATAGAACATCTCGATGAGACCGACATTATGGATAATTTCGACTATAGTACAAATCTCGATATTGGAATTGAAAATATGAATAATAAAGAAAAATACACGATATTGATATAATATATATCGCCAAGTTTTATACCTTCACACAGGTTGATACTCGATGATGGAAAAATATCGTTCTCGTTGTAGAATTATATTTTCACTGGGTTTTTTTTTAGGATTGTTGGGTCACACTAATCCCGAAACAAAAACAAAAATAACCAATTTTAATGGTTTACTTTGGGTCAGTCTAAATGTTGAAACAAAACGAAAAATTCTGGGATTTTGCGGATAAATCCGGGTTTCCGGGATACAACAACAAATCCGGGAGTTTCCCAGATTTTCCGGGACCATAGGCACCGCTGTAAAAGTAACGAAGACTCAGCCAGTTTGACAGCACTATTACCTGGCAGAGGCTTCAATCTCTTGTAGATTCCGAAGTTAATCAAACTGTATCTCTCTAGGAAGGCATGGACCCGAAGCACTAGCTGACCATCACCTGAGAATAAGTACAAAAAAAAATTGAAGAACATTTTTAATAGTTCATATGATTTTAATATAACTAAAAGACATACAAAATTATTAATTTTAAAAAGAGAAAATAAGCGTTTGAGACAAATTTCTACAAAGATAGCAGAATTTTTAACATTTGAAAAATTTTAGAAAACTAAAAGGCCTCTTTTAATTTAACAAGCTTCATGATTTATCCAAGAGGTTTGCACAAGTTACCAAATTTGCGCTATTTACAACATTTAGACCATGTACAACTGTTCGAGTAGAGG
Organism: Elysia crispata; assembly: GCA_033675545.1. NCBI lineage: Eukaryota > Metazoa > Mollusca > Gastropoda > Plakobranchidae > Elysia > Elysia crispata. The sequence goes on from JAWDGP010007341.1 coordinate 124,688, forward strand.
TTCACAGTAAATCTTCATGATAATTATTCAGAAACCTTAATGCTATTTAAGCATGAATAAGCACTACGGCAATTTGCCTTGACTTGATACAAAGAAGTGACCATAATTCATGTTCAGATACAGTATGGCAAATTCAGGGATAATCTATTATTATTTCAAAGTTCCATTTTTTTTTCTCCTTTTGCTGTGCTAACTTTGGGCAAATTTTTCAAAGAGTTTTTGAATGATCCTCATTTAGTTTGAATATAAAATTGTAAATGTATGGTTAATGCCAAAGAAGTTAATCCTGTAAAGACCAAAATTAAGGGGGAGGTTAAATCTATAAAAAACGTCAATGAGGTTATTACATTTTAATTGCTAAAAACATCCACCTACTATTATAAGGTGGCTCGACATCCTGTAGGGCAGACTCTAAGGTCAACTGCTGCTTCGGGCTCTCAAGCCAGAGTTGCAACTGTAATACATCAAAGAAGACCATGGAAAAAACATAAAATTATAAAAGAAAGAAAAAGACATGTTTTTCTAACTTTTAAAAAAAAATTATGAAATTTAGTTGCATGTCATGTCACTAACTGAATGATGCAGTTTTAAGTGTTTAAATTTCATATCAAAGGAAAATTGAGATAGGTCATATGAATGTTATTAATGCAAACTGAATAAAGCAGTGATTAAAATTTAAATCACACAGTAAAATATTTGAAGGATGACATGTGAAACGCTGCCATAAAATGAGACATTTTGCTGCAAGGAAATTTTCCTCAAGAAAGCTTGAAATTTCAGCTGTTTATACTCCTATATTTTTTAACTTAAATATTGTCTCAGAATTAAAAGAATTTTAAAAAGCACTGATTTCACATGTTTTTGAGGAAAATGGCATTTACCAAACTAGTTGTCTGCCCCAAAATGTCTTATTTTGTGGCATCACTACACATATTATCTTCAACTCTAATATTATCATGAAGAAAAATGAGTTGCAAGAGCTGAGAGCAAGTAAAAATCTCTTAGTGCTAAGTTACTGCAACAGAAGGTCAAATCGGTCAATCAACTAAATGTTCCACTGACTATTCTGTTTCTGATGTAAAGAAAAACTTTCTGAGCCTGGGGAGGGCCTTGGACAATATCTGGGAAGGATGCTGCTTCTTGGGCTGTCATCTTGTCTACTGGAAGACGACTTTGAAAAGCTGCTCCCTCTAGGCCTGGGGAGAAAACAGCCAACATTTTGCATGACTGGTATTTCTCACTCTAATCAAATACTAAAAAAAATATAAAAAAATATCCCTAGTGAAGCATTCTGTTTAAGTTCCTCTTAAATTATGTGTGCTGTTGTTACTTTAACTCTAACTGCACTGTAACAATTAACTTTGTGGCGAAATGAATATGACAATACTAAGATAGTGAGAGTAAATAAAAGTGTAATCTTCCTTCAAGTGTTTTTACAATTCTTGATTTCTTAAACAGGCTTGAAACCAAAGATAACTTACGATTTAAAAATCTAATATTGAGTGAATTTATATGAGCTTATATTGTTTACTTCTGAGCCAGATATCATTATATCATATACATGCAAAACTTCTAGAATAAACGATTGTTTTTTTCTAAGAGTGCAACACCAAAATTTTTTCAGCTCAATGTGTCTCAACAAAATCAAGAGAAATTTACCCAATCTTTGATTGTTAAAAGCCTGGAAGTTTTTGCAAAGGTCGCAGCAGTTTTGTAAATCACTTTTTAGGAGGAAAATTACTTTTAGGAAAATAAACAGATTTTAAAATGTTTCAAAATCAGCCCTGATAAGTCAGATATTTTTCTTCTTTTTTTCAATTTGACTTTCACAAAAGTTAAAGTTTGCTCTCAAATATAAAAAATAAACCCACTTGCATCCTTTTCCAAAAAATATAACAAAAATGAAACAAGAAAAAGCACCACCGCAACTCTTAAGAAGCTGAAGAAAATTGTGATAAACAACTAAAGTGAAGCCATATGCCATCACTAAGGCAACAATACCTGAAGGATCATCTGCAGAGTGATCACTTTCCTCCCCAGCATGATCTTCCTCTACTTTCCCTGGCTTGCTCTCTTTTTCCTTCACAGAATCTTTCTCTTTGGATTTTGAAGTTTCCTTTGCATCTTTTTCCTCTTTTTCTTTCTTATCTTCTTCAGAGTAAAACTCATCATCTGATATGTGAGCCAAATGTTCATCCATTTCTTTGTACTCCACCTGTGGATGCATTTTAGAACTGTATGAAAAATCATTTCACTCATAAATAAAGTGAAAAAATTGATACTTTTTATATCTAGGAGATAAATATTTAAAAAGCTCTGAACCCTCCTGACCCTTTTTTTCCCCTCCCACTACCCCAACTAGATGGAATATGCCGTTCAATAACATAGTTTGTTATATAATTGGTTTAAAAAAAAAGAAGAAAAAAACATGAACAGGAAAACTAATGCTGAAAAGTAAAGCTCTTCTTCTATTAACTATTTTTCTAGCAATGCAATTTTTAACCTAAATTATTTTTTGTTTGCCAATTCATTATAAAGAACCCAGATTTTATTCTAAAATTTACATCTACATGTGTTATTGACAGTTTATCACAGGCACAACATTAAGTGGATAAGAAATTGAGTTGTTGAAGGGAAAGAGAGAGAGACAGAGACAGAGAGTTAATGTTTGCAAATAATAGTGGTAACAGATTTACACCAAATTTATTATCATGCTAAAAATGTAAGTCAAAGGTGCACAAAAGTGGTTAAATTACACTTGTTTCCAGCGATGCTCTACACTCGAGGCCTAACGATACATAATAACGAGTAAAATCGAAAATGGGTAAGATTTCTACCGGTACGTCACGTTAGCATACTTTTGCTCTTTTCCGTTTACTTCTTCTACCCGTATCGTTTGAATTTGCCTCTTGCTCATCTTCGTCAACTGGTGGTGGTCTTTTCGAGCTATTTGTAGAGCTTTCATCTTTCTTTGGCATTAGCGTCGTTACCTTGGTGGAGTGATGTGAAGCCATTGTTACGGTTGAGAATGAGATTGTTTACTTGACCAGGTAAGCTGTAGGCGTTTCATGAATTTAAAAAAGTCATAATTTTTTTCACTCATGTTAAGCTGAAGTATTGTTGTTCATATAAATGTGGTGACAGTTAGCAAGTAATATTAGAGTGGAATTATACACTAGTTGATCAATAATAAAGATGGCGTGTCATAATTAAATATACCTTAAATGTTAGTACTTGAGGGATCATTTGAAAAACCATTCTCAAAATGGCATTAAATCAATAGCAAGTTCTACTAACTCTGAGTATACTCTACTACTGTTGTTTCCGGGTTTCACAATACTTAACTTTAGCACTTTGTCAACATCACATGAAGGAAGATAAGAATAGATGACTTATCTGAACGTTATTTATAGATTTTAACATTTCCTACTCTTCAGTTAGAAAATCGTTATAACATACTTAGAGATCTAGATCATAAAAAAGGTGGAGTCATATACAAGAGCTGGTTTATTTAGGCCTATCAGATAATAAATCATTAAAATCCAGAACCAAGACTAAATTTCGAAATATTCACATACACTGATTAAAGATCGCGATCTAGAGTCTTCAAAATGGCCGGATGGTTCTCAAAGAAACCAACTGTTCAAGGTGAGGTTTTATAAATGCTGGGTATTATAGATTATAGAACAGAATCATCGCTGTCAAATTTTGGAATGTGGTGGCACGTAATGACTTCCTGTAGGGAATGATCTATCTGGGGGTAAAAAACTAAAATATTCAACAACAGATTGGAATCAACACATTGTGAATAATAGGCAATGTTTGAGCACCATTTTTCCAAAAAGGCAACTTAATGCAGTATATGGACTCTTGAAAAGGTTCTGACAGGGAAATAAAAAAATTCTTATTTTGGCCAGCAATGAAAAATGGAGGTATAATTTGTTAAACCAAGATTGATAATTGCAATGCACATTTTTGACACTTATATTTCTTTTTCTGTTCAGAACAATTGCGTGCAAATGATAGAGTTCTAAGAAAACAAACCAGAGATATAGATCGTGATCGGCATGCTCTGGAACGTGAAGAAAAAAAGATTGTAAGTTGTGTGTCATACAAAATTTGGTGATTTTGTACCTGTACTCCCGCTCTCACCAGAGTGCTGTTTCTTGTCTTTCCGGTCGACCTTGACCATGGCAAGAACAGTATTATTATAAGTGAAAGTTGTCACGATTACGTAACTTATTCAAGGCGGAACTTTATGGAATGTTAAAAAAATAAATAAATAAAAAACGAGGGGGGATGCCCCCCTTCAACCCCCCCCCCCCCCCCCAAAAGAAAAAAAAAGACAAGAATGAAGCGACTTTCACTTAATAATACGATCAAATCAAGGTCAAGATGAACCGGAAAGACAAGAAACAGCACAGAGTAAAAAAAAATAATAATAAAAAATACTGCTGTTACCGTTACTCCGTCTCGGCTACTTCAAACACCTCCGTATCGCTATCTTCCTCTACTTCACTGTATTTTTTCGTGACTAACACTAGATCTAGATTTTCTACAGCGCTAAATACTCTGATCCTCACAGTAAGTACACTTAGAAGTGCAATGTGGACAAATTATTTCAGAAGGTTAAACACAATGAGATCGTAAAAATGATAATGACTTAGTGACGTTATTATAAAATTCAGCAACAACTTGAAAATAATCTAAAGAGCACTTATCACAAGCAGCCATGAAGAAAATCAAGATCAAGATCAAAACTCATCAGCTGGTAAGCCAAATGAGTAAAGACAATGAAATGAGAAAAACAAAAGACACCAAGAAAGTGCGCTTTTTTTTGCGCATGCGCATGGGTAATTGTAACATGTTGCGCATGCGCAAAGGGTAACTATAAAGAAAATAATACGTATGCGCGAAAGACGGAAGTAATTAACATGCAAAGAGGCACCTGCCTCGAGCAAATCAGAACGCCAAAGTAGGTCAAGAGATAAGAAATAATCCAACATAAAAAGTCATATATCTCAAAAACTATTTATTTGTGACGAATAAAACCTTCAAATTTGTATTCAGCGCATTTAAATCTAACAGATAAAACGTCATTTCAAATGCCAATGCGAGACGGGTGTACAGGTAAAAAAATACCAAAATTTTTATAATTTAAAATAGTTAAAAACCATTGTGTTGATTATTGTTTTCAATATATAATTTAAAATTTCACCAAGAGTGATATCCTTCAAAGTAATATTATGAAGTTAGAGATTTTTAGGGTTAAATGATTCTCAGTTTTAAAATTTAGATTGTTGAATTCCAGTTTTTATGGATAACTAACAGCTCTGGATATCTGTCACTCATCAATAATGCGTCAACACGAATTAAAATTGAAAGTTAAAGTGACTGGTAGTCAAATCTCCTTTCTGTAGAGTAAGGATTCATGTGCAAGCTCTATCAGGGATTTAGAGCAATCTTTTGTGCTCTATACTTGAATAGCTTCTTATTCTATACGCCACCACTGCCTTATAGATAAAAGTACGCCATTTTACAAATAGATGGGCTTTCAAATTGTTGTCAAGTTGTTTCTCCATGGCTACTACAGTTTATTATTTTCAGTGGATAGAGTCAGAGACACTAACTTGATTGGTTGTTGATATAGCTCTTCTATCATAGGGGATCTCAAGCCTTTTCTCAGATCTTTTCTGCATATAAAATAAGCCCGTATTAAGAAGGACAGAAATGAAAAGATGAACCTTCAAACTCATTCACTGACTGCGTGTAGGTCAAACTTCAAAAAAAACCCAGCTCATTCAGGTATCAGGTTAAATGTTTCAACCTTGCAGCCCCTGGTGCCCCTAATGCCCTAGTCTTGATGCACCATGCTGCCCCAGATCTTTCCATCTTAATAAGTGTTCACCCACAAAATACTTTTCACTGTTGTATATGGGATGAAACATCCAAGACTTAATTTATATATATGGGTTAAAAAACAACCTATGACGTTAGTGATGCTTAGCAAAAAATTTCATTACAAATCTTTCTAAAAAAATGGAGGCAAATTGTAATGGTTAAGGGCCACTTAAGTGAGATGAGTGACTGTTTTTAGTGTTTGGATAACACCATGCAAAGAAAACATTTTTCAATTGATTATTTATTGTCTGCAATTAGGGCTATGGGATTGTTTATATGCAACAAAATTAAATGAACCTTTTTCTGTTATTAGAAGATGAAACAGGTATCCTTCATGAAGTGCTCACAGCTCAGTAAGCTTTAAATGTTTACTTTAGACATTGAACTGACAATAACAACTGCTTTTTTGTTGATGTTTTTTTTTATTAGGAAATGGAAATCAAGAAAGCAGCCAAGCAAGGAAATAAACAGGTAGAAAAATAATTCTTATCCAAGGAAACAGAAGTGTTTTATTGCTCATTATTTATAAGTTGAGTGATAAATACATTGAAAAGTGGATCATTGCTTTGACATCTGTTCCGTCTACCATAATTTATCATGCAGCACCTTTTTTTTGTAAACCTAATTGGAATAATACAAGTGTACATGACTAAACCTACTTGGGTCTAACAGTATATTTAAAGGATTGGTAAATAATTACAGTTGGATATTTTTTTCAGTCTTATAAAACTAAAATTAAAACCAGACATGCTTGATCAGACAAGTTCTAAAAATCATTACATTTAAAAACCTCATAAATCCTTTTGGAAGGCCTGGAAACTGATGTATCCTTACCATTTGGTTTTATTTTTTAAACCTCGCTGTGAGGTACAACAAAAATTTAAACATTAAAAAATTCCAGAAGGCATGCTGACTTTTATATTTTATGTTTCAGGCAGCAACGATCCTTGCCAAACAGTTAGTTGCCTTACGAAAACAGAAAACAAAGAGCTATGCAATGAACTCTAAGATATCTTCCATTGGTAATCAACAAAAGGTAATTAATTCATGATGCAATAATTTTCCTTATTTTATGGGTGAAAATTTTATGTGCATGTCATAGAAAATTTTTTAAGCAGAACGAAAAAATTTTGTATTTTATTGATAGTTTGGCAGTTTGTTAACATGATTCACATTATTTAACATCCTCATAGAAGCTAAAAGTTAAGAATTGTACTGGATCACCCATATCAAGCCTCATTTTTATTGCCTCACATATTTATGAAATAATGCTATATATTAGGTAGGTCTTAGCGTCTACTCTGTCATTTTTTGAGACAGCATAGTTTTCAATTCTGTCTTGATTATTTTAGCTCTCAAATAAACCAAATCTTATGTGCCAAGAATGCATGGAACATATTTTTTTATATAAAGTAGAAGATTTTGGGGCTAAGTTAGGTATTAACTTGTCAGGCAAATTTTTAAAAGGTAAAGTTCTTGAAGAAAAGGTTAATGAGTTTTAAAGCCCATGTACGAAGGAAGCATAAGTCCCCACTGTATTTTTTTTTTCAGTTAATGCATTCAAATATGAAGATGGCAAGTGCAATGGGAACCACAACAAAGGTAGGTTATAATGTTCTATCACTAGCAACATTTTATTAATCAAGGATTTTTTTTTTTTTTCTATATTGTCATTACTTTTGCAACTGGCAAAATTTGTGGTTTTTCTACTATTCACTGAAAAAAAAAGTTGGTTAAATTCCAATGCTTTAATAAGAAAAATATTCATTAGCATTGATTAATTAACTGACACTTTTTCATGCTTTTCATCTACTATGTCTATTGCTTTGTGGTTTGTTTTGTTTTTTTTTGTTTTGCATCTTACTTTGATATAATCTACATGGAGCTGCCTTTTGGCTTTCTTTCTGACAATACCACACAGAAAACTTGTTCTAAAGGCTGTTGTTACCATTGTACCTTAACTTAATAATTGAAATCAATCATGTTCAAAGATTCTTTTATGGTTCTTGAGATTCACATGTCTTTGCACTTTAAACACTTCTGAGATTATATTAGAGATAATTCTTCTGCATAATTTGTTTTAGACTGTTTGGTGTTTTATTTTTTTTTCAATTTATTTGTATTGTTACATATTTTAGTTTATTTGTTATCACTAGATAAAATTGAAAAATGCATCAGTTTTTCTTGCTAAGTACATCTTATGCTTTTTTTTTTTTTTTTTGTTAATTTTCTGCCATTAGTTTCTTGAATAAAATTGCTTCAAAAAAAAAAATAGAAGCTGTCTTTGAATGTGTGAAAATTTTGAACCAGTTGCAAGAGAGTCATTTTTTTTTTCAGACAATGACCCAGATGAACAAGGTCATGGATCCACAAAAAACAGCGGCAATGATGAGGGACTTCCAGAAGGAATCTGCAAAGATGGATATGACAGAAGAAATGAGTAATTATCTTTGATCCCCATTTTAAAATTTAGATTGTAGGTTGACATCATTGCCAACTTATAAACGGTAGTTATTTTTCCTCTGCATCAGAATTGTAATCATATGGATGAGCAATTTATAGAGCACTTTCCCATGAAGTTGATCAATGTGTTTCACTAAAGTTCCTTGACATTCCAATTTATCAACTGTTAAAAACAGTGCATGTCTGGAGCATACTAACAAGATATTTTACTGCCTGCTGCCAGGTATTTATTTAACACCTCAGTTAGACAAGGAAATGCTTGGAAAGAACCTTTGCCAAGGTTTAAACAATGCACCAAGCCAGGATTTGAACCTAGGACCTCATGGTTTGAAAGTAGAGTGGATACCATTAAATCAAGAAAACAGTGAAATTAAAAAGAAAGTGTGTATAGAGCTTGGTTAATCTGTATCAAAAATTTAGAAATGCATCAAGCTGAAACCATTTTGTAAAATCAAGAAGAAATAAAAAGAAATATTATCTGCAATCCGCAGTTGATGACACATTGGAAGATGTTCTGGCAGAGTCAGGTGATGAGGAGGAACAAGACGCCATTGTCAACCAGGTGTTGGATGAAATTGGCATTGAAATCTCAGGGAAAGTAAGACTGATCCCCTTTCTTTTATTTTTACTTATTAAATAATAATTCTGCATATATATTATACCTGATTTTATCGGAATCATTCCGATTATATGGAAATAGGGTTCTTTTCTGATTTTCTAAATATCTAGGAAATATTCAGATTTTTTTTTCCTAAGTTTTCACCCCCACGATTATAAACATTTTTTTTTTCTGATTACGCCTACAAGATCGACAGCCAGCCAGCACAAAAGAATAAATACAGACAATATTTTGTATTATATCGTTATTGGTTTTTTAAAATATATTATCAAATGCAGTATCGAAATTGATATTAATATTTTAGTTGCGACCACCCCGAATATTGATTCTGCAGAGTTGTTTACTTTATCGTGTATTCATCCGGTTTCACCATCTCCCTGTCTTCATATCCACACTTCACTGTTATTTCTAACAAAGGATTACTCTTATTTTATCTTAACACTATAATAATTTCTATAACAGGACAGCGCTTTTTACATCTAGATCTTGTCAGTTATCAAGATTGTTTGAGAAATCCTATATAGAACTAGATCTAGAGTAAATCAAGATGAAATGACCCGAGACTGTAATTATTGTAGGTCTTTAAAAAGAAAAAATCAGATCGAGATTTAGATCTAGATCTGATAATAAGATTAATCCTGTTTGGATCCTTTATCCATATGAAAACTTTTCATTCTGCACAAGATCTACGATTTTGATTCTTTTATCTAATGTAGATTTATCTAGATCGATGTAGCCTTTTTCTCAGTTAACTCATGGAACTATAGAGTGGATTACACTTAGATTATTTATGAAATAAAATATTAGATTTTTCCACCAAATTGTCAATTTGCTCCGCATGAAATATATATTCATATTTTGAACCGGTTGGATGAATATAGCAAAATTTGTAGGATTTTTAATTTTCCAAGTCAAGTGTGAGAAAGGGCTATACATCATTTAGAAAAGTTATCTAGAATCAGCGATACAGCATGAAATCTCAGTGTTTTTTTTTACCCTATCGGCAAGGAGTATATTTACTCCTTTTAATATAAAAATAATCCTTTTGAAGTCATGTTGTGCACTTCCCACACAAGTTAGGTTGGTGGCTCTGCTCTTTGTGAATTGATCAAATACAGCAAAATACCAATTCCACCCAATTTATTATTGAGTTACTTAAAAGTATTGTAAGGCATAGTGTACTTGATTTAAAATGAAAGTGGTATGGAAAAGAAAACTTAAAAGTATTTAAAAATTTTCACAAGAGAGGATTACAAGCTAAGAAATCTTGTTTTTATCATAATTCAGAGCCATACTGATGAATGAACTTTCACCAAAGACTGCATTATATGTGTTTTGTAATGTATGCTGTAGGAGGCAAAATAAAGCGAGTCATTCAGATTTTTTGACAGAATCATTCAGATTTTCTTTCTCTGGAGAGTGGCAGGTCCGTTTCCATATAACACATAGTTATGATACAATTGTTACTTTGAGATTTTTTTTTTGATTTTATAGATAGAGAAGAGTTAAATGAACAATTTATATAGCTCATCTAGATTCATGCCTGTGATATGATAATATTTCACTGGAGTTGTTGCAGGTCAGCAATGGGATTAAAGCCATATGTAGTGAATCATTAGTAAAATTGAGAGGAAAAACTCATTACTTTAAAAAGAACAGGATTTTAAGCAAGCAAATACAAAATGCCTGACCATCATATTCACATACCTGCTTGACTTTTTATTTTAGTCCTGTAAAATTGGATACTTCTGGCTTTACTGTCATTCAGTTTTAATTTGAATGCCTTATTTGCTAATCGTCTCTTATATTACATTGGTTAAGTTAGCATAACTTCATATTTTACTCTCAACTTCCCTCAGCTTGCAGACGCCCCCTCTGCTCACCGTGGTAAGCTTGGAGAGTCGTCTAGAGCAGCTGCTGCAGATGATGAGATCGAGAAACAACTGGCAGCCTTGAAAGATTTATAGAGTTGATCTGTGCCAGTCTCTGAATGTCTGTTTGAAAGAGATTATAGGACAAAGTTACCCTCTGTATGTATGTTCTGTGCTGAGCTATGCTGCCAAAGGAAAAATGAAGGCATCTTAGGATATTTCCAGAGTTGTCTTCAAACCAGATTTTTACACAGGCTTAAGTAAAAATTCAAACTATAAATTGAATGTTTTAATTTCATCAGCTGACAAGCAGTGTTGAATTTAGTTCTCTCAGCTCATACTTTAAGAATGGCGCAATTAAAACAGCTTTGAAATGAACTGCATTGCCAATGTTTAAGTCTATCTGAAAGGTGCAAACAAAAACCAAAGTGAGGGTTATGTGTTTGATTAGATTGAAACATGTGCACATTCTTTGTGACCTTTGTTGTCCAGAGGTGCCTTTGTTGACATCTTATTTTCTTGAAATGCAATCACCATTTTCCTTACCTTCATAATGTTTACAACTTGATTGTCCTCAGGAGAGTTGAAATCTGGCTTTGATGTTTTTTATCTGTTGCTCCTGAATTCATGCAGAAATTGCAATTTTTTGTGGATTGCATTGGATTTTGAATATACCTCATAAACACTGTTCTAAAAGTTTCAAATAATATCTTCATTTTTTTTGGTACAACACAACTATTCTTTATATAATTAGGTTATGGCTTTTCTTTCCTTCTAAATCACTTTTTTGTATTCCATATCATTTTTTGATGGAAGATTATGGATTGATATGTCCAATTGAAATGAAATATCCAATTTATCCTATAGAAAATGCCTGACATGTGTGTCTGTGACTGTGTACTGCTGTTGGGAGAAAATGTAGGATGTGTAAAGTGTTTATGAATGCATAGGTTTATCTAACTACCATTTCATCTAATCCCGCACTTGTTTATTTGTCTTTCAAAAATTTTGGTGAATAATCTTTTTATCATCAAGTGTTGAGTCATTTACACTAAGGCATATCAGCCTGCTGATAAAGGCTGGCAAAAGACAATTTAAGATGTACCTGCGACCTTGATGGTGTTAAAAATTTGCATCATTGAAGACAAAACTAGACACAAATTTCTTTAGATGTATTCAATCTCTTTCACTGAATAATACTTTTGTTTCAGAGGTCCACAAAGTTGAAAACATACAGCAGGTTATTTCTGCACATAGGAAAGCTAAAATTGAATTTTGACTTGCTCTTAACAGGTTAGATTTGGAGAATGTCGAACATCTCCACTCCAATATATGTATTGCACCCTTGTCGTTTTCTTATTGAGACCACAGAAGCCTGTTGAGGGGTATAAAGGGGATGTTTCTGCTTATTTGTTGATATTGTGAATTTTGTGATGTTTTTTAAGGCGGTAACAATGGTACCATGACCCATCTTGCCACTTTAGTGAGGTGCTGCTGTTTTTATGGAATTTTGACCAACCTTGCTTCCTGATTTTGCATCAGCAGTAATTTTCTAGTGGCACAATGCTTGAGAAAGTCTTGCCCTTGAGCTAATAGCATTTATGAAAATAACTCGCCTTTACCTATAGATGTGACAGAAGTTGTCATCTGTAAAACACATGTGCTGCTTATGCAATAAGATTGGTGTGGGTTGAGATTTGTATGTCTTTTTTTTTTTAGTTATCATCATTACTATGTTGTTATATTTATGCTCTTTCCTTTTGTTTTGTGTGTATTTGGCTTTGTTTCTTCAGATTTTGGAATTAAGTGACAGCCTAAAGTTAAAAAGTGATTAATTTTTTTCCTTTAAGTTTTTATAGGCTGAGGAATGAGGATAATAGTAAATCACATTTAAAATCTTTCAATCTCTTTTTTCCTATGCGCAAAAAAAAAAAAAAAACAATGTAAAGTTTGATAAAATTGGGGTTGCCATAACATTTGTGGCATATGTAACTAATTTGAATGCAATGAACTTTAATTTGAGACCTTAGTCACTGTTTGGTTAATATGCTGTATTTCAGAATTTGTAGCTTTGACCAATTTGTCATAAAGCAAATGATGTTCTCAAATTAAACGTGAGATAAAAAGTATCATATGTCATGTGCCCCATAAAATATCTGATTGTTGAAAGATGGGATCTTTCATGTTTAATTGAAAAAACAAGTTTTGACTTTTTTCATTGTTCCTTCTTTTTCTTTCTTTTGTTAAATTATTTTACTCTTTTAGACTCATGTTTTCAACTGCTGTTACTTTGTTTCTCTGATACTAAAAGTTATTACCTAGATTTAAAAATTCAATAAATATTTTTAAAACAGGGAATGGGAGGGAAGCACTTCTAATGACATCAAAATCTTTCTAAATACTATACAGTGTATATTTGAATATGTATGTCATACCAGTGATAAATGTATGGAATTTGTGACTTGTCCTTCATCTTAATTGTTAAAGTGTTGTTTTTTTTTCTTGGTATTGAAAGATTTAGGTTTTTGTGCAATCTTCTCTTTTAACTTTTTTTCCTTTGTAGATGGAGGATCTATCTCTTAAGGTACAGTCTCACAGAAAAATAGCGGAAAAAAAATCTTCTCTATTCTTTTTAAATTACATTTTTATCACCAGTCCAAAAAGATTTTTGTTCCAATTGTCTAACTTTTAAATCACATAGAGACATGATCACTTTTTCAATAGTTACCTTTGCTCTGAAGGCCAAGATGCATTCTTAGGGAATGTTAAATGTGCTGTTTAATGTTAATATTGCCTGATTTTGATATTTTGCTGTACATATTAAGTACGAAAATATTTATATGTTTATCGTATTTTTTTTAATTGAAAAAGAATTCTACTTTACTTTCATTAAATTACACTATGTGTAATTCTCAGTGAATCATGCATCTCTTGTTCTTTAGTTCTTTTAGTTTTTGTATGAATTAGAAAATAACTTATAGAGGATAAAGAAAAGAGAGTTGTAGAGAAAAGCATAAATGAAAGAAGTGGAAGAAAATGGAAGACAAAAAAATGAGTTAAGCAGAGAAAAGAGGAATTAGAATAGCAATTGATATGTGTGTGTGTTGGGGAGTTATATTAACTTACCCCCGTATTAGTCATAAGGCTTTGTCTGTAAGACCTCACCAATCTACAAACTCAGGGCTAACCACAGCCTGCCAGATTATTACAAGGGTAGAAATTGGGGCATGGTTCTATTATGAGAGCTTCCTGCCTGATGAAACTCCAATAAATATAAATAATCTATACTGCATATCTTAAGTGCCTAGCATGGTTCTGATGAGAAAATATTTACATTGAGATAAAGTCATGTTCACGTCAGAATGACTTATCATGAGAGGAAGGAATCGCCTTATGCCACTTAAACTAAAAGTATCATCGCTTCTGAAACTTCAGCTTGTTCAAGTGAATCGTCTGTTCACATGAACTCGCGTAAGTAGATTTATGTACTCGATATAAGAACTTCTCTCTGTGTCTCGTTATCTCCATGTTTACTTCAAGTTACACACACCACAGTGGTACCGCATCGCATTCCCAAATTAATAAATAAATTATGATAGATTCAGGTGCACGTAAGTAAAGGACAATTTTACTCTCGCACACACACACACAAATAAGCAGAGATATAAAAATCACTGGAGACTGTTGATCTTGTTTCGAGACGCCTAGTCTGAATTGAAATAAGAGAGAAATGTGGGTGAAGCCTCACGATAAAGGTAGTATTGTTGAGTGATTGGAAACTAGCATGACGGGGAGCCCAGTTATTTCAAGAGTATTTTCACACAATATATATATATATATATAGAACATATACCATTTGATAAGTTGTATTTCACCAAGTTCTCGAACTGCTCATGCATGATACATGTACAGGCAAAAGCGAAACAAAAGCATAGAGATAGATCTCCAATGCTAGGGTTGCCCTGCAGCAGCGCCCTTCACTTGACCATGTTGTAGGCTGAGCGGTTGTTATAAAAAAAAAATTGCTATTCTCTATATATGTATATTATCACTTAGCACAGCCTATTACTTGGAGTGTTGGTTTCCTGGCGTAGCCTATCTGCTTCATAGTGACTTCAGTCCTTTCTTGAAATCAGTATAAGGAACTAATGCGGCCTCCTACATTCTAACGACAGCAGCTTGGTCTAAACCTACCATCAAATACACAATATACACTTTCAGGCCTACGATATGGCGGTCCTGGGTAGCAGAAAAAGAATAAATAGCTAAATAAAAACCTACAGGTTATAGTTGGCCGATCGAAGTTTTTAACCATCAAAAAGTTCTAAATGTCGCACTTCATGTGTGAGTTATCTAAACCCTATTGACTTGTGTGGCTATGTTATACCCTCACGTGTCAAATATATTGTATGTTAATGCTAATGTGAGTATTGATCTCTCTTCAGCGTGAAACCTTCACAACTTTTTTTTCAACCTGGGCGACATTAAATTGTTCAAATTTTTATCACCGTTTGATTGTGATGATTGATGTCTTGGTAGTAACAGTGCGGGGATAAAGAGAGGAGAGAGAGAGAGAGAGAATGTGTGTGTGCTCGAGAAGGGTGATTTTTTAAGCTGTGTGAATACATTTACGTTTCCTGTCGATTGGAACTTCTAATAACCTTGTTCTCACTATTTCGGGATTTTCTTGAGGGATTTATTTTATTTCATTTCTTTTTTTTTTTTTTTTTTTCAGTGAAGGCTAGGAATAAAAACAAATTTTACGCTTCTTATGATCAGTATGAAACACAACAACAATGCCACAGCCCCATATGATTGTCTTTTCATGACTAAATCGACATAATTTTAATGCTTTATGATTCTAAGCAGCACAGGCTACTAACTGGTATTGCATTGCCACATAGACCTGACTTCTAACTAAAATAGATTTCATGGCTAAGGCTTAGTCTTACAACTTAGAAACAGATTCTTTCTGTTTGAAATTGGTGGTGAAGATGATGATACTGAAAATCGACTAAATTTAATGAGGTCGGGTGAGCAATAAAGGCTTTTTTTTTTTTTTTTTAAATCCGCAAGGAAGAAGGCTTGTAAGTCGATTATTAAGAACTTTCTGAGTATCTTTCAGCCGCAAATGGGTGAATTTGCTAAGATTTTGAGGTTGGAAAAAGATTGTCTTTGTGTGCCGTAACAAGTTCAAGGAATCTTCGATTCGTTTCCTGTGTGGCATAAATTTAAAACAAGCCATTGTAACAACCAGCTTACGGTTCAGCTTTATTCATTTCTCCATCCCTTTATTGTTCAACCATAGGAGCGGGCTGGGTTGGAAGTATTCTCAAGTCATGCAGTATATATAAACGTGCATCTCCAAGTGCAGGATTAAGTCAAACTGAACCTGATCGCCCGATGACAAATGAAACATGTTTTTATACATGTATATAATACTCGTAATTCACCATCCCTTCGGTTTTTGAAGACGGCACTGATATTGAGGGAATCAACAAAAGTCGGTTTGAGATTCAGTGGCTCTAGACAGTCTAGATACAGGTGTGTGTGTTACATTCAGTCTATGAAGAAAAGGTACTGGTATCTGCTGCATGCAGTCTAAGTACCGGTATTTACTACCTTCAGTCTAGAAATAATATATAGTACATCCTGTCCACGCGCATTATAAAGTTTTATACGTCAGTATTAAATTTTGTAAAAAGTATCTGCATATACACACAGTATGTATATATATATATATATATATATATATATATATATATATATATATATATGTGTGTGTGTGTGTGTGTGTGTGTGTATGTGTGTGTATGAATGAATAATGTAACTAGGTTGGTCACCGTAAATTAATCTCAAGCAAATTCCATGACGAGGAAAATGCATACTAAGGATTTCAGTATTTACTTTTTGTATAAACATGCAGGTTTTATACGTTAAGAAAACAGTGCCCTCGATATTGGAAAGCATTAATGTTGTTTTTTTTTAATTAAAGTGCAGCATCTGTTGGGTTAGGCGCATCACATTTTTGAGTGCCCGAAACATGGAATAAAATACTTTATTTTATGGACTCCATGCTTAGAAAACACAACTTTAAGTCATAAAAAAGAAATGAATGTTCCACATCGTAAAGGTTGCCGAGCAGACCTTTCACCTTATCGATCAGTCACATAGTTTAGATCTGAACTCGACGTTCTCCAGCGCAGACTGGTCTAGAGCTCACTACAGGGCTAGGTAATCTCCACAGCGATGGTTGCCGGTTCAGCACGAGTAGCAGCAGCACTGGTGATTTCGACTATATTATTTGTTTTGTTTAAAATTTATGAAAAATAGTTTTCACAGGCAGTGTCACTTTTCTGAGAAAAATAGATGTTGACCTTTCATTAATATATTAACGAGAAAATAAACAAGAAGTAAATCTGATGGTGTTGGTGAAATATGTGGAATATGATTCATAGTTTTAAGTCGGACCAGAAACAAGTAGGATTAGCAGGCACTATATTAAACTGTTTGATGTTCTTTTCAATAGGAGCAACACATTCGGTTTAATTTTAATCATCAGAAGATTCACTGCGCTGCTTCTTTATATATAAAGAGTTCGGCCTCTTAGAAATACACTCAGCTGTGAGGATATCCAAATCAAAACAAGTAGCTACAGACCAGTTTGATTAAAGATGGCGCTCCTGTTGAGCCGTGGTATGATTCCCTGGTGTCCGGTTAAAGCCAGGATCTTCAGGCTGGTTGTGGTCACTGCACTGTTGGTGATGGCGCCAGGGCTGCTGCTGCGACAGAAGGTCGCTGAGATCGTCGCTGACCACTCTAGCCAAGCCCGAAGGATGGTGCGGAAATTTATTATCAGTGATGACGATGCCTACTCTGGGTTTCTGGTAGAACGAGGTGGTGTCCAAAACACGGACCTTCACAGAAGTCGGCGCGCGGAAGCTGACTCTGGTGTTTTT
>JAWDGP010007341.1:147500-182500 GCA_033675545.1 Elysia crispata
CTTGGTTATTGAAATTCTGGTTCGTTGATAAGTGTCAGATTCCAAAAAATCCAAACCAGCAACGAGAATAGTATCATGCGCTTAGTTACGTTATCTCGTAAAATACATAAAACTAGTTCAAAAAAGCATCTGTTGGCTTCCAATTAGGAAGAGAAAAGATTTCGAGGTAATGTCTGCTGTAAAAATCGAGGCATGCAGACGCTCCTTCTAACGTGAGATTTAGAACTGTGCGTTCCCAAACTTTCGTTAAGGTCAGGCAGTGGAGACAAAATTGATATTTAATTCCTCAATGTCATTTGCCTCTAGGTGCGAGAGCCTTTCCAGTCTAAAGCCCAATCCGCTGGAAAACCTTAAACGCAGCGCTCAATTCTAAGTCTTTCAAGCGCCCTTCAAAATCTCAGCCACCTCATATTTTACTTTACTTTTCAATATGACTTGACTGTTTGCACTTTTTAAAATGTCTCTACACGATAATGATTTTTAATATCTACTCACAAACATATATATGTATGTATATATATAAAAAAATTATATATATATAAACTTTATCATTGCTCCACCTATCAATAAAAAAAACCAGCACGTCGTCTTGAAACGAAGTTTCCTCAAGAGAAGTTATGACGCTCCTGAGGTGATCAAGGAGATTCAGCGTCACACCGGCCAGCGGAACTCCCTGGTTGTTTTGGGTATGGGCATGCACGACCACCTGAACCACAAGCTCATTTTGCGGACGGTGAGCGCCACAGCTCTAAAAACACACACTGGTTCATTTGGCAATGTTACTTAATATCTCTATAAAAGTGTAATCGCTCGATTGTTTCTCTGTGTATCTATGTATCTTTGTATCTACCTATCTATCTATCTATTTATCTACCAATCCATCCATCCACCTACTATTTATTTTTCTATCTAGACTGTATCTACCTATCTATCTATCTACCTACTGTGCTTCATGGTTATATCAGTATTTTGTGGAGAATGCTCGACGAAACGGAGCGTTACTAAGAATAGAATAACTATTAAGCTATTCTGCAGCCATGACTCCAGTGTGAGTTTCCAGTCTGTGTAGCCCTCTCCAAGTGGCGGCAGGCATTGAGCGTAAACTAGGGTTCTTGACATTCGAAACGAGGAAACCTTTTTCGTGAACACAATATGAGGGGAAAAATAAATGCAGTATGAACTCTCTGTTAAGAAGAGAAATTTCAAATTTTGATCATTGAGCCATAAAGGTGATCTTCTTAGATTGTGTTCACAAAAAAAACGTTTTCTACTTTCGAACGTTAACAACCCGTCTTTAGAGTCATGGCTACATAATTATGACTATATTTATTTTATTCTCTCTCTCTCTCTCTCTCTCTCTCTCTCTCTCTCTCTCTCTCTCTCTCTCTCTCTCTCTCTCTCTCTCTCTCGTTTCCCTCTCTCCCTAATCTATCTTTCTTTCTAGCTATCTTTCTATCAATCTGTATATTTATATATATATGGAATGATATAAAGAGGAATATGAATTTTACAGGGAAAACTTGTTAATTTGTTTTAATCCGATGAAAATTAATGTTTACCCTTCTGTCTCCAGGTGGTGAAGCCAATACTAGCGGCAGCCGCTGAGTTTAACTCTAGCTGGCCCAGGTTAGTATGGGTGGCCCCTCACGCCCCAGGGCTGCTCAAGTCTCCATGGTTACCGTCCCAGCTGGCTCCCGGCGTCCTGAGTTTCAACAGCCACATGAACACGGCCTTCACCTCAGCGGGGATTCCCGTTCTGGACACGTTTGGCCTCACCAAGGACGGTGTGATGACCTACGATGGACTCCACTATGGGGAGGGGCTGAACATGCTCAAGGCTCAGATACTTCTGAACTATGTACAAGAGATCCGGAAGAACGAGAGGGAGAGCAAAAAATATCGAACGGCCAAGGATGGTTAGAAGATCATCGCCAATTCCCCTTACTTTCCCATCTCTCCTTCCATTCTCTCATACTCTTTCTACCTCTCCTTTTATCGCGTTTCTGACATCTCTCTCTCTCTCTCTCTCTCTCTCTCTCTCTCTCTCTCTCTCTCTCTCTCTCTCTCTCTCTCTCTCTCTCTCTCTCTCTCTCTTTCTGTCTTTTTTAAACTCACTGTAACTCTTTTTCTTTCTGATTCTTTTTATCAACCACCTCCTACTAATTTAGCGTAAATACATAATTTATATCTGCGTTAATTGGATGTCCTCTGACCTCCCCCTCCCTCTCTCTCTCTCTCTCTCTCTCTCTCTCTCTCTCTCTCTCTCTCTCTCTCTCTCTCTCTCTCTTTTCCTTCAATACTGCTTTCTGTTCGCACTATTTTAATCTCTTTCTCAGAAATCATCGTAAAGTCAACTATTAAAATCAAAAGGTAGTATCAAACATCCTAAGTAATCTTTCTTTTTCTTCAAATAAAACATTGTAGCTCTGCACACCTTCAAATCATAATTTAGACTTGTTGAGGCGTTGCATCGAGAAAGAAAAAATATCAAAACAAAAATTCATACAGCATAGTTATTCTAAAGATAAGCCGGTATTTTGTTTATGCTTCTATAATATAAAAGTCATGCGGACAATTTTGCTTATCGTTCCATCGTTAGACTTACAGTGTGGGCACTTAAAACCGTCTTTGACATGATCAATGAACAAGAGGTCGCGTAAATGCAACCCGAGAAAATTAATAAACGTATTGAAGACGAGAAAATACTGGTACGGCGAGGCAATTTGCCCATTTGACGTTTAAAAAATTCTAAGGCTGCGTAACGATTTACGGAAACGATGAACAAAAAAAAAAAAAAAAAGAAAGAAAAAGAGGAAAAAATATTTTGCCGACACTTTTATCTCTAGAAAGTTATAACGGGTGGAAAAAGATGGGAAAAAAAGGGAGGGGGGCAGGCACTATGAGCAATCGATTTATTAAACTTTGCACATTGCAGGATCAAGGGTAGCACATTAGAGAAACCGAAAAGCAGGGAGCTGCGAAGATGGAGTTGTGTGGAAGTGATCGTTTGGTTCTTCGTAGTATATACCGCAATTTTAAGCAAAGCACTTACTACATGAGAGCCTCTCACGGGTCTACAAACTGTCGAAGGAGATATTCCCCTCAATAAGCATTGACGCTTATTCTTTCAAACACCAGAAAGAATTTAGTAGGAATGTTGAGCTTTAAATGAATCTTGTATTGGCCGTACAGACACTGTCATTGTGGTTCACGCAGCGAGATGGCCTGCGGTGTGGAGAGACAGAGTAAGTGGGAAACAAGCGTGTTTCAGGCCAGCCGCGAGATAATCCATGGATTGAGGCCACGACAGGACTATCTGAAGCTCGTCAATTATCTTAACATTTAACCTACCTACCGGTACCTGGGTATTTTTTAACTGTGATTGATGATACAGCCACTTACTGCATAAAAGAATTTTAAAAGAATTTTTACGATTTCTTTCTACATGTACATAAATTAATTGTATGTTATAACATTTCCATACGATATTAACTTTTTTGAAAGTTTTTAGGGTTTTTTTTTTTTGTAATATGAACTGAAATGGGATAAAGAACAAATTTAACGATAAGTATCTTGCCTTTGTTGTTTATTGGTGTTTTGTTGTTGCTGCTCTTTAATCGTACTAGTCGACATGTCTTTAGAAACAGAGAGACATAATACAGTCCAATCGTGCTTACTTGCTTAAAGATGTAAAAATCTCTATCACAAGAGACTGATCGAACGATTGCCTCGGCCCATATGGTGCATACGCTAATATCTGACAAGCAGGTGAGATAGAGAATGAAATAGTGAAGGGAGGAAGACATAGAGAAAAAAGCTGAAGGGTTTAGAGAAACAAATAGACACACAAAGAGAAGAAACGGAAGGAGTTGCAAGTGACTGAAAGGGAAGAAGCTAACCAAGTAGGAGGGGAAAAAAGCGAAGGAGACAAATCTACTGAGTTATAGTGAAAGAGAAAAAAAGAAAGAAAGAAAGAAAGAGATTGAAAGGGGGAAGAGAGTGCAAATGAAAGACTGAGATAAGAACAAATCATGAGAAACAGAGAGCATAGGAGAGAGAGAGAGAGTGAGTGAGAGAGAGGCAGTGAGAGAGAAAGAGGGAGGGAATGCGTGGAAGAGAGAGAGAGAGAGAGAGAGAGAGAGAGAGAGAGAGAGAGAGAGAGAGAGAGAGAGAGAGAGAGAGAGCGAGAGAGAGAGAGAGAGAGACGGGGGGATAAAAGTACGAAATGGAGCGAGCGTCTGAGTTTGAGACGATGAAACGATAAGAGTTGTAGAAAGAAAAAAAAAAAAAAGGAAGAAGTGACAAAAAGAGTGAGAAAGAAACAGAAAGGGTATTGAGAAAGGGCTGAAAGAGCGAACGAGAGAGAAAAAGAGACAGAACAAGAGAAACTGGGGGAATAGTGAATAAAATGTAGTAGGAGTATGAGAGAGATTGTAAACGAGAACGAATAGAGAGAGCAAAAAGGATAAAATTGACACAGAGAGAAAGAGATAAAGAGTTAGATAGAGTAAAAGAGAGAGAGAGAGAGAGAGAGAGAGAGAGAGAGAGAGAGAGAGAGAGAGAGAGAGAGAGAGAGAGAGAGAGAGAGAGAGAGAGAGAGAGAGAGAGAGAGAGAGAGAGAGAGAGAGAGACAGACAGACAGACAGACAGACAGACAGACGGACGGACAGAGAGAAACAGAGAGAGAGAGATAGAGAGAGAGACTCTGTGCGAGATTTTCATTTAAAAAATAACTAATTTTTATCCTTTTTAAATGTAAATCAAAATTAGTAAACTCTCACTCCAAGTAGTAAGCCTCTGCAATATTTTTTTTCTTCCGAAACCGTATCTCGAGAGCTGCATTTTTAGAGTTACAGACTTACGGAAGTTCGCAATGCTCATGCGCAGAAATCGCCATATTTCTTGCAAGATTGGAATAGGAACAATATTATTGTTTTTAGACTGATTTGTGAGATTTCTTACCTACACTAAACTAGAAGCAGATGGCTTTTCAGATAATTCTCTACACCAACAGTTAATGCCATCATAACGTGATGTGCTTTTAAAGTTTGCTCCGCGAAACCTCGCTAGCAGATGGTAATCGCTCGTTCGATAGACTTCAAGTAAGCGGTTGCTGTAGGCTCCTCTCTTGATCTAGATTCTAGATCTAGATTAGAATTCTAGATCGAGTTCTAGACAGCAAGATAATTTTGATCTTTGGGATCGTTGTTTAAAGCAAACAGCTTGAGCAATTTGACATTCCACATCTCCAAATTATAAATTTAGATCGACTTGTGTGTATAACATTCTAACCTTAGTTTACAAGGATAAGCATAGTCTAGATCGAGATCTATGAGTATGATCTAGAGGTCTACATTTCAAAAGAGATAAGATCTGCAAGATCCACTTCAAGAGCAGTGATCAAACTGACTTTGTGTAAAGTTTTAAATCGACTTGATCTAGATCTAGATTCTAGATCTTTTATAATCACCCATAAGGCTAATGATCTTAAGGTTGGAAAATATTGGAAAGCATTTTGTATTGACTATTGTGGGTACACCCAAAGTAGGCTATATATATATATATGTGTCTGGACTAATCTAACCTTGGAAAGAGTTCCTTTTAGGTATGGACTAATTTACACACCAACCGGAGAAGGGGAATAACTTTGATAAGAGACAGTCCGTACCTAAAATGAACTCTTTCCCTAACCTTCATAGCCATGCATAGATTGCAGAGCTGTGTCTGAGCCAGACTGTTCTAGATCTATCTAGAAACAGATCAAGCTACATTTAGAACAAAACAGGCTTTTCTGGTAAAACCAGTGCACCCAGATCCTCTGACATTAAACTAATTTAAGTGAGAACATCATGTGTAAACAGAAATAATTTTTACTTAAGGCGGATTCCACGAACATGGATCAAGATTGTTCCAAAATTATAAAATTTTCAAATTTTCAACAACACACACATATTATACATCAAAAGAAAGGGAATTTAAAGCTGAATTTAAGTATGTAATTTTTAAGACCTAGAGATCTTTTATTGTCGAGTTACAACGAAAATGGTGCACCTTACCTCATGTGTAATAAAACTTCAGCGCAGGTTGATTTTGTCAATGAGGATGTATCTTCAACACTACAGCAGTATATTTTTTTTTTGCACCAATACATCAAAATATCATTGGAACAATACTAAAACTATTCAAGTATAGTCATTTAAGTCAAGAACAACAATAATTTAATATAAAAAGGTATTTCACAATATATACATATGTCGCTATTTCAGATGATCGGAACTTCCTGTGTGTCGGGATTCTGACCTTCGTATAAAATATTAAGAATTCGTCTTAAACCGATGAACTTCAGATCAGGTGCAATTAAATTACTTTTTTCGTCAAAAGCCATTCAATTATGTTGAAACGTGTTTTGTTTTTCATATTGGCGCCATAGGAGGCGTACAGCAAGTGAGTATATATGGTTTGAAGACCTCCGAAAGTCTAGATCTAGGCTGCGGTTCTGAACGCTGATTCCGATGGTTAGGCGACACACATTAACAATACGTTACAAATTCACCTTTACAAACCTCACAAAGAAGATCCGTTAACGTAAAATCAATGTAGCAACACTAGAGCTCTTGTACAACAAAATATCCGTATCAATAGCCTTTGTGACGCGAGAAAGTGAAACATCAATGGAAGTTCCGACAGTCAGAGCGAGACGACACATAGGGTATGGTGTATTCTTTTTTTAGTCTGAAGCAGTTAAAAATTATATCGGAGGGCTAAAATCGATTTATTCCCGATAGTTATATATTTCTCAATGGAGCCTATTATTTATACGCGATAAAGACCCGATATTGGTGAAAAAAGTGGTTCCGAACGCCAATGCTTCAAGGCGACACACAACATGCTGACGCCATAGGGGTTTTCCCATTTCCTTCACACAAAGAAAAAGGGACTCGATCGGTTCAAAATGATTGTAGACAAAGCGCAAACTTTTAAGAATACAAAGAAACCACCAGGCATCATGTTCGGGTTCTTTTTTTAGTCACAGCAGTCACCCGAACCTTGTGATAGTAAATATGGGACATTTTGTGTGACGCATTTTCTGACAATCGGAACACAAAAAAATTAAAAAAAAATACATAGACAAGTCAAAACCGAATTATTTTGATATGGTAGTTTATTCACATTGTCAAGAATGATAAAAACATAAATCAGAGTCATAAATGTATTAAAAGTCTGGAATAAAAGGCATTTAATTTGGCACGACCTTCTTCACCCCTTTTCGTGGAATCCGCCTTAAGCTTAGATCTAGACTAGTCATTTAGATTCATGGGTGAAAATTTTTTTATAAGAATAAAAAGTTTGATTTTAAATATTCATAATAATCTTACGCTAGGCTATAAAGTTTAAATGAAGTAAATGGGATCCCAGTAGTAAAAGTTAAATATCCTTGTAAAGTTGTATTGATTTATGAGTTATAACTTGTTCTTTAGAGCTTTTAGTCATTTAAATTATGTTAATTGTTTTAAGCAACAGTATGTTGTTTAACCCTCCAAGCTTCACGGATTAAGGTGTGGCATCAGGGTATTTTAAGAGCCATGAAATAAGGAAGTGTAAATCCACTTTCAGACATTTAAAGAAAGAAGTTTCACTTCTTTGAAAGTAGAACTCTTCTTCTTGAAGGAGAGGGAAAAAGATGGTCAATTTATGAAATAGTGTATATTTTGTCACTGAGATGGCCAAAAAGTGGCCAACTTAACAGCCGAACCAATCGCCCATTTAACGCCACAGAAGTGCACAAACAGTCGTCAATACTTTGAGGGTTAACATCAGTGATCCTAGTAAAAAAAAATGTGACCAAAAAACTTCTTTTTTATTTTAAAGGTGGAAAATGCAAATCTGACTTGTCATTGTAAGTCTTGTCCTACATATTGTTAAGCAACTAGCCTTGGAACCAGATGGAACTAGTGTTCTGAATTATCATTTGGTATTTCTGTTTTGTTCATGCCACAGCATCTCATCTTCATGCTTACTATTCAGTCTCCGAAATTCTTTTGTTCTAACCTTTATGTGGAATGTATTCTGTTAGTTTCTAGCTTAGATTCCATGTGAACACTGACTCACAGCTAGATTTAACCATAATTTTGTTGATGTTACTGTACCCAGTTTTTTAACTTTCAGTTTGAGGGGGGAAGGTTTGGCTTATGATGGAAGCTTGAGATGTTTTTGCTGTTATTGTTTCAAGAGTGGGTTGGAACTACCATATATTCTCTTTGAATTGGTCATGACGTGTATTGTAACTGTTAGAGCAAGCTATTTACTATTGAAGACTTCTCTGTGTCCCGACTTTTTTAACAATAATCGCAGGCCATTAAAGGCAATTCTAAGTAATAACCCAGTAATTTTCTTAAAGGGAAACAGAAGGGGAAAGCTTCTTCCCCACTACCCATCTCTCTTTTCTCAATCTTTGAGTCTTTAGTTTATTCTATTTCTCTTTCATCTCCATTTAACCTGTCTAAATCTCTTACTACCTATTTGTATTTCCTCTACTTTTTCCCCCTCTGTCTTTATATTGATCAACGTCATCACTGTGTTTCATTTTCAGTGTTGGTGCTAGAAGAAAGTGGAATATAGGAAGAAAAGATCCAAATTTTAAACATATCAGGCTGAATTTTTTACAAAAAAAAAAAGCTGTCAATGATCTAGATCCAGTTTTTATAGTTAGTCCTCACTATCATTGTAGACTAGATAGATCTAAGCTTAGAATCTGGATCTAGTCTACAAAAAAATGACACGAGTTACAACTAAATGATGTCATAATTTACAATGAATAGATGTAACCATATCAGATGTTATTTCTTACATAGGATCAAACTTTTTATAGATTTCTGACATTCAAATTTTGTCCAAGAAAGACAAACTAATTCCGTAGGAACACTATCCTTTTTTTTTTAATAGTTTATAGCATAGATAATATGTATCACACAAATTAAACTACATCTTGAACTGCGAAGTTACGGACGTAATTATAATCTAAATCATCTCATAGATATAACTCTTAGCCACTTTTTTAACATTTCTATGACAAATGCCTTTCTCTAACCAAAAAATGGGGATCTTTTCCTTTGAGACACCTAAAAGTTGTGTTCTTAAACTATTTCAAACAAAGATAAATAGACACTGCTTCTAACAGGTGTCATTTGTTTACCTCCGGCATATACAACTAAATCCATTTCAGAGATCCTCTTCTTTGTATGTTTTTCCACCAATAACTTGCCATTTGCGTTTCTAAAGACAGGATTAATGTGTACAATGTGAAATTAGGTCTGTTTTATGCAGATACAATTATATACTTTATACTTTTAGAGTGCTTGTTTTGGCTCAAGTTATAGAATTAATGCTTATAAAACAGGATTTATCTGGTTCCAGATGATATTATTCACACATTTAATATACCAGCAAAACTTAAGGCTTCATTCATTTTTTTCCACCTCAAGATGATAACCACTAGAAGTTAATTTTGTCAGAAGAAAAAGAATGTTATCAAGCTTGATGTAACACTACATAAAAAGTTTAAGCAATAACAGTTTGAAATAGGTGCATTATCTCCTCCAAATATCCTCTTAACATAAAGCAAAATACAAATCAAAAGAACAAATTAAAACTAGTAGCATTTTAAAATGCTTGTAGGTTGTGGTGCATTTTCTTTTGAATATCTCAAATACTTTTAACACCTGTGCTAAACTGACAAGAAACCATAAAGCATTTCATTTTAAAGTCATATTTGTAAAACCAGCTGTAGACTTCAGCTGCACCAAATTGTTTGTAAACAAAATGCTCCCTGAAAATCTAGCTTTTAGCACATCTGCCTAATCTAATTGAAGCCATAGGAGTTAAATTCTAAAAACAGTCATGATCCTTTAAAGTTTAAAGCATCTTCACTTTTCATCTAATATGTCAAAGTTTTATATATGCGCTACAAAGAAAAACTGTGCTGTCTTATCTATTTAATACTTCAAATCATCCTTTAAAAGTTTTAGAAACTGATAAAGTGATGATTTTAAGATGAAATACTTTTCAAGTTCAGATAGAGTAAAGGGTAGTTTAGGTATTGTACTCCTACTTAAACTATTGACAGATATCTTGCAGAAATATATTTCACAACCTTACAGGAGAAGTATGGAATAAAAAATGCATGGTGGCTTGTGATGAAACATTTGTATCATTTTAATATCTTTAAGTTGGAACTGTCGCATTATTGAAAAAAAAACTGACAAACTTAATATTTTTGGTGCCAAAATTGAAAATGTAGGCGGCCATAATATTGTACAATTCTAGTAGTGCTCGAGAGCTTCTTTTGGTCAACCCAAATTAAATTTGAGTGTTATATGAACATGAAAACTAGTTTAATGTATTCTCTGTTAATTTTTTTTGTAAGAAAATGTATTTGTATGAATTTAGCTTTCTTGAAGTGTTGCATAGACTATAATGAGCAATATGTTACCATCAGGTAATGAATCAATGTGAAAAATATCACTATAAATTTATTTTGAGTAAAGCTGATTTTGTCATTGACATTTCCAGATAAGGTCTAGGTCTATATGCGTGGTTATTAGGGTGTTGGATGCATTGCCCACTATGGACTGGCCTCACTTAGGTGGAGACTTACCATTCTCATTTAATAGCAAAGTTTAAATGATTTCTCTTCCTGCCTAGGTGTCTATTTCCTTGTAAAGGTTATTTATGTTAAATAAAAAATTTTGCAACAGTTAGCAGTTAGTGCATTTTTCAAAATATAAATATATTGCTAAAGATGTACGTCTTTTTTTAAAGAGTAAAACCTATCATTACACCTATACAGCATATTTATGTATGTATCTTCCAGCTGGGTATTTAATCCTTACTGACTGGTATAATTTTTTGTGTTGCCAGCAAGATCTATGTAAAGATCACAGTTCTAAACTTCTTACCCATTGATCCAAGCATGATGCTTGAGCTTTAACATTTTATGATTTTTTTTAGTGTCTATGTACTAAAAAAAAAACTGTTGAAATTTTTTACACATACGATGTTGCTCCACCCCAGTAAACCTGGCATGTAACGAGATACTCGGGTCTCACAGAATTTCCTCGTTGTATAAAATTTAACTTAAAAGTGCAAAAAAAAAATCTTCAAAGGAGAGAACCTACCCAACATTACACTTTAATCACTTACCTCCCTTTATCATGGCTGAACCAAATGAAAGGGCCTGGCTAAATATTGAGGAGATGAAGTTGTTTCATTTTTCTGTGTGTTTATTTTCTGAAGTATTTCTTCTTTAAAAACATACTTATTTTTCTGACAACTCCTCACTGCTTCTGTATGTAATCCCATCCACATGAATTGATCTTGCTTTCTAAGCATCCCCCCTTTCTCTCTTTGGACCTTCCAAGATCCTAGACCTAGCCCCATAACTTCACACCTCATAATCCCTTTTTCCCTTCCCCCTACTCAGCGCCCCAGACACACCCCTTCTCTGTCTCTGTCTGTCTGTCTCTCTTTTTTTTTTGACGCTACGCCTTGCATTGAGCACTAGCACTAGGTCTAGAGTGCCCAGATGGCTTTGTTTTCTCCATCTCCCTATGGCACTGGACCTTCCCTTCTCCTCTTCGAAACACCTGCTTGCATACACACACATCTTCAATGATTTACGTCTTTGGATATAATTTTTATAACGGCCCAGACAACAAGCCCGATATGTTGTGTGTAAGATAACTTTGAAAGTGGTTTTGTTCTTCTATTGAGGCCCAATACAGCCTTGTTTCATCTGGGTTGGTAAATTTGACACTCATTGGATCCAAGGTTAATTTATTGAGACAAAAAGGGAAAAAATGGGACTTTGTCAATCCCTTGATGGGTCTGAGCTCGTTGTATTCGAGGTTCACTCTATATGTTCTGTTCAACATAGTTTTTCTTATGTTTGCATCAATTAAAATTTTTTAAAAATCTTTGGCATGCAATATTGTCTTTTCCTATGGCCTTCAGGTTCTTTCTGATCATTTCTCCTTTTTATTGTTCTTTGGCTTTACAAGTTTTAAAAGAATTCGATTTGCTAGAATGTTGAATTTTTGTTTTGCAGCTTTTCAATGGCTGATGACGACTTTTCTGCGCTGTCCTCCCTAAAACTCCAGTACCCTAGTGTTCCGAGTACAGTGGTGCTTAAAGTCATCAACAAGGTAAGTTAAATGTCAGTTCATTTGATAATTTTAAATCTTGCTTTTTGTAGCACATTTCATTCACAAGATCCAAGAATTCAAGATGGAGAGTGATTTCACAAATTTGCAGGCAACATGCAGAGAGCAGGGGGAATGACACATGCTCCTTCAGCAACTTATTGGTTATCCGCAGTAAACCTTGTAGTCTAAATTTATTTTTAAACTATAATTCATCATTTCATGTATTAACCTTTTTATGATATTTTTAAAAATTAAAACCTTCAAGTTAAATTTAGATTGCAAATTACTGAGGTAGATTCAAACTAGAATTGTTTTTTTTTTTAAAGCAGCTATCAGGGTCAAGAATTTTGTGTAAATATATGGAATTTCTTAGAGTTTGAACAGTCATATAATCTTCCATAAACCCAGCTCTTATGCTGGACGGAAATTTTTATCCATAAGTTTTGCACACCTATATAAAATGTTTTGGGAAAAAGAAAATGTAAAAAATAATTATAAGTTTATTTTTCTGTCATCCAGAAAGTCTGTGAAAAAGGATAAAATAGGGCAATATATATAATATCAATATCTGTCTTTTTGTTGATTATTTTTACTTTCAATTGCAGTACCGAGCTTTGTATTATAGTTGAAAAAGTCTTAAGACATTGGTGCCATCCAGTTGTTTGCTTTTATCTTCATTTGTCCGGAAAATATCTTTCTCTCCATTTTCACATCAAGACCTCGCCGTGATTTCCAGCAAAGGCTTATTCTTATTTCTTCACCTGATATCTCAAATGAATATTTTTTTCCTCGAGATATATCATTTTAAATCTCACAGATTATTAAGATTGATTGGGAAATCCGAAATACAGCTCTATAATCGAAAACTGAGTGTGACTTGAGACTATAATTTTAGTTCAGTGATTTTCAGTTTGAAGCAAATAATTAAAAATTTAGATCTAACTTTTAGATTATTATTTAAAAAAAAAAAAAAACTTTTTACATGGCCTAGTGAGAAATTTGGACCTAATCGATATCGATCATATTCAGCCCAGATGTCTTTAGAAAAGATAAAGCTAAGGAAAGACAACAACAAAACTCTACACAGCTCTGTATAGCTATCTAATTTTTTAATTTATTTTTCATGGAGTCCCAAAACGCACATACACACATACAAGATGATTTGGTACAAAAAATTTTTGATACGGTAAACGTAGTTGCTAGACGCATTTCTGCATTAAAAAAAATTTTTTATCCTTCATAACTATGTATCAAACCAATTGAATGTATAAGTTTTCCTTATTTCATTGTGCAACATTAAAAGCCAAAGAATTTTTATAGATTTTTGCAATTATAGTCTCAACAAAAGTCACTGTATGCTCTGCTTTGTGAAGTGAGACAGAAGAAGAAAAACCTATTTGCGTTATGGACAAAGTGAAAAAAAAAATGTTTTTTCCAAAATCCAGCTATGTTTATAAGGAAAACTTTAAAATATAACTTATTATCTGGCTCTGCTAAATTAATAAGATTCAATAGTTTATTTTAAGAAAGAGGCATTTTGTAACAAAGCAGATCGCAATTTTTCCTTGAGGAAGCTAAGAAAAAATCATGAACGTTTTGTCACAGACTCAGTTAGAAGTAATCTTTACTTCTGAATCGTTGCATGTTTAAATAACCCTTGTATGTGAAAACTATGACTCCTAGGAATAACTGCAAAAATCTGAATGGAGCTGTTTAATTGTGTAAATGCAGTTTGTTGAAATAATGATATACTTACATGCATACTTTTTATATGTTCCTGCCTTATTTTTAAACCGAAATGGAAATGCTGATTATAGAAACAGATTCTTATTGAAATCTACTATTCCATCACTAACTGGTCAGTTTACTTCTGTTTTAATTTCAGTGTCAAAATTGATTTTTACTACTCTGATTTTAAATAAAGCTTTTTATCTTAATTTTTAATTTAAGCAAACTGCAACTGTTGATTTTGCTTTCTTTCCGCAGTACGGAAACGATCGTGAAAAATGCAAGCAAGCTCTTGATCTAGAGAGAAACAATTATCCACCAGAAGAGGAAGAAACCAGTGCCATAAATACAGTATCTGCTAATAATAACAATTACAACAATGCCGAAATCTGTAGTGAAGCAAACTCCATCAGCAGTCGCCCAAGGGAAATGCAGGTGATTCATAGTTCTCAAACCTCAAACCCTAATGAGCGACATATAAGCACAATACAAAGGGCTGTAGGTGGAAATATTACGCAGGCAGCTGACACAAAGAAACCTCGTGTAGGTCAGTCAATGTCATGGACTGTCCATTCAGCAGATAGGCAAACATCTTCATCTTCAGGAGCATCTTCCCAATATGTCCCAGCTTTTCCATCCACAACTCCTCAGACAGCTCCTGCTGACTTTACTCCTTTCATGTTTGCTCCCGCTATGAATGATATCCCTCAGATAGACTGTAATGCCCATGCAAGTCGGCTCCAGCAGACTTCTTCTGCTGCCTCCACATCAAGCAACAGCCCAGGTGAGCAGCGCAGGCCTGTGAAGGTCATCAACATTCCCCCAGGATCATTGTCAGGAGGTTCTGTGTCTCCAGCAGCAACAGTACCCAACTCACGGCATCATATCCGGATGCATTTTGGTGACACAGGGGGTGTGTGCACTGTGTCAGGGCCCCCATCTAACTTCCATAGTAATCAGACTGTTCAAAATGTTAACCCTCACTACCGAACTGAGCTGCATACCGAAGCAACAGTGCCTCAATCTGTACATTCTTCAAGCATATTTGTGAACACAAGCAATCCCAATCTCTCACCCCTGCAAGCAAAGCCAGTGGCAAGTGGACATATTGCAGATGGGAGGAGAGCTATCAATCCACCTTTGTCTCTCAACACTTCCGCATGTGATAATCAAAAACCTTCAGGTCACAATGGGATATTCCCTCCTAATGAACTGTTATCTTTTCCTGTCCAAGCCTCTTCACCAGGCACGGTCAACTCAAAACCCATGTTTGTTGAAATCAAAAGAGATACTTTCCAACTGCAAGAAGACTTGAATAACAGCAATCAACACCCTTATTTTGTAAATACCATTGGGGCGTCTGTTCCTCAATCGTCAGGTTATGTGTCACATCCCATGCTGTCGTTCAACCCAATGGGGCCTCATGGCTTTTTGCCTCATTACAATCCAGACTTTACTAGCCCATCCGGATACACAGCCAACCAGAGTGCTGACCAGTTTACACCTCAGCAACAGTTTAATTACACAGGCCATCATATGAACCCTTACCAGTCCTCAATGAATTCTGCTGTCAATCAAAACCCATACCCACCTTTCAATACCCTTTACAATTTCTCAGGAGGGCCTATGGGAGTAGTTGGCCAAGTGCCTCAATTTGGGTACAACACTCATTGCCAGACCGGACAGTCTACATCTCTCTCCAGGGTGTCCATGTTGAGTAGCAGTCGGTCAAACAGCCAGGAGAGTGAGCATAGCTCTGGTGCAGAGTTGGACCCTAGGATTGCATTCAGCACATCTCGTGTCTCTAGTCACAGCAGTCCTAGCTCGGACAAGTCTTGTCCTTCACTAGAGAGGGTAGACCAACGTCCTAGGACAGGCAGTGTGCAGGATGAAGTGGATGAACGGGATGGTTATGTCAGAGGTGGGTGCTTAACTTTGTCTTCCCTTCCGTGTGTCTTGGATTGAGTTATGAATTTGTTCATATTTATGTTAAATAAAGAACGGTCATTAAAAAATTATACCATTTTACAAGGAATCATTAGTGTACATAATTCCTTTGAAGCAACGGCCGTTAAATTAGAAATTCATATCTCCTACCGTCAGATCTCAATGTCTCAAGTTGATCTGCTTAAAGGGATGATTACTCAAAGATGCCAAATTACCGGATAAAAATCAAAGTTTAAATAGGGCTCACTGTTCATATATTAAGAGCAATTAATTCACACATATACACAAGTAAACATTATCCAAGATGCTCAGATAGATCTGACCTTTTATGGCTGGACACACTTTGTGGTGGTTTTTGCTCTGCTAAAAAAAATGCGTGGTGATTTTTGCTCTGCAAAAATATCTCAGGAACAGCCTGTGTTATGGTTTTTTTTTCAGAATGGTGATAAAGTAGAACTTTTAACTTAGAAGGGAAAGCTAGAGGTTAATGCAGTGTAGAAGGACAGGCATTCTAATTTTCTAAAAATATAATGATAATGGGAAATAGCAAAGTTTTTGACATATTAACTAAGCCAAAGGGATCAAGATAGAGCTTTTCTTTTTGCAAAATACTCTCGTTGCTAAAATCAAAAGAAATAAATTTCTATGGTTGATACTATTTTTTCTGCTTTTAAGGCCCATAGAACCCCCCCCATCTTTTTGGCATTTAATTTTTTTTTTTTATAATTTTCTCAATGTGGAGTTTTTAATTAAAAACAAATTCCCTTCATGGCTTATTCAATTTAAATACACTGCACTGTATCGAACTGTAATGTTGATATATTTGTTTTTATTTAAAGCTTTGCTGCAGCATCAGAAGAGTCGCTGGCAAAAAATGAGCGAGGAAAATGTTAAATTTAGAGACATCCTTAACAACTTGAGAAAAGAGGTATCGGAAATGGAAAAAAGCAAAACAGGAAGCTCCCGTGTCAACAGTTTTCCTTCGGTTTGTATATTTTGTCAAAAAAGTGCAACACTTTTTTTTTTAGAACTGGATTATTGTGACATGATGACTATTTGTTTAAGGCAGCAAGGGCAAGTTAGGCTCAAGTTGGAATCTTATGCAGTATTCATACATGTCTTAAAGTGTATTTTTTTATTTTCAAGTAGATGAAACTTAAGCTGAGCAGTTCAGGGCAAGAATATATATTATAATTAAAAGCTGAGTCATAAAATGGTAAAAATCTGATTTGTTGGTGGGCCAGAAGTGATGCCTGGCATAATCACGAATTTGTGCCTTTTTTGTAACAAATTTCATGCTGCACTGGCTAAAAAGTTCTAATTTTGGTCAAAGTTGCTTCAGTTTAGCAACAAATTATGGCTTACTTCTGATAATGCAACAATATTATCATTTCCTTTTGGACTACCTTAGAGCATGTCTTTATTATATTGGCTTGGAAATAGAACATAAAAACTTATGATTTAAAATTCAAATATCAGTGAAATTTGAATTATCACTTTGCACAAACTTATATGTTGAGTTGGAAATTAACATAGTAAATAATACTTGTCTAGTTTCTAGTTTCCATCAATATTTTATTTACTGGCACAAGTGTTATACCCTGTGGTGATATATTGAATAATGTAAGAATTGTCTCCTTTGTGCACGTTAATCTTTGCTCTGAACGATTAGGTTTGAAAAGGTCAGTAGCATTCACAATTTTCTATTCCTAAAATTTATTAGACTCTGAGTATCCATTTTAACACTGATTCTGAGATTTTGATGAATTCATGATGTGATTAATGACACATTTGTGGCTGTTAGTGGTTTTAAAAGTGGTTGATATGTATAATTAAGCTTCATAAAATACATAAACATTCTTCAATATCTCTATTGGGTTAAAATTAACATCTGATGGATTGTATCACCAGGCTGATGATATTGCCAGACTGTGTGAGAACAATAGGTCTCTGCAGACAGATATTCAAATGTACATGAATGAGTTGGAGATGTACAAGCAAGGCCAAGGTATGTCACACTGGACCTTCATAGATTAAAAAAAAAAGATAAGAGACTCTGTTAACACCAAAAAATCTGAAAGATGAAGAAATTATGATCAACAAATATCTGATTTTATTACTAAATCAGTGATAAGAAAGTTTTTCACGTGAAATATGATTAAATGGTCGTATAGCACAATACAGCTCAAAGGTTGGCAATGGGGAATTTTCAAAAATTGTGTAGAAAGGGGGGAAAGTCTAAAAAGGTTTGATGAAAAAAAATTCTGCTGTACTCAGATGAAGCTAGTAAACATATTGAAATAGCAACTTCCTCTTGTCTTTTTTAGGACCTCCTGCCTGGTAACGTATGAAAAAAAAAAACCGCACCTGTATTCAATATGAGAAAAAGATAATAGCACACATTCTCATGGGTGGGAGAATGCTGGCTATGGCTGGCATGCTGGCCAATCAAGGTTTCAGGACATGGCCTGCTGGCCTATCATCCTTTGGAGAAAAAAAAAATTGTGTGCCGGTCTGAAAACTAGATAGATCTAGAGATCTAAGTCTGAAAACCGCATAGTCTGCAGGCTTTTTGAGATTTTGTGGCCAAGAATCGAGAAGCCTACAGGCTTTTAGGGATTTCATGCTCCCACCCATGCGTTCTTTAATTTTTGTTTGCTGTGTTTATTATGTGATTTCTATGGAAAATGCTCCAAATCTCAATGACTGCAAAGAAATCAAGCAAGCAAGATGTTGACATGACAAGAAATTTCATAAAATACATAAACGCCAGGCTACCTTTTTTTGGCCATTTGATGAGAAGAGAGAAACTGGAACATCTTGTGACAACTAGTATGATCAAAGGAAAACAGAGCAGAAAAGGGCAAGAAAAGATGTTGGATAGACTAATAAAGTGGCTAAATGTAGGAGGAATGACAGCTGCACTAAAACAGACAAGAGATTGAGATGTGAGGAAAATCCTGATCGCCTACACTAAAGACCAGGGCATCTGATTGATTGATTGTGTCCATTATCTGTATTCTCAAATATTTGATGAAGTGGTGATTTTTTCTTTCATGCAAATGAATTCATGTTCACCAGAGACTGTTTCAGTTTGATTACCTGAGAGAGGAAAGACATCTAAAATAAGTGCTCCTGCACACTTAGCTACACTCTTAAATTCTTGCATAAACATCAGATCAATCTGTAGCTGAATATAGTGTACCTTCATATTTTCATCATTTTCAAGCTAAAAACTGTAATCTATATAGGTTTATCGTCATAAGAGATGGACTTCAACCCCTTCCTTTCCCCTCTCCCCTTTCCCAAAGTTGGATGAAAGAATATTATTCCAGCCATATTTGTGAAGCAAAGCTTTGTCACTCTCTATACTCTTGTTTTATAACTTGTTCTTGTGTTTCTTGTATTATTTACATATTTTCTTTCCTTTATTACTCCTCAGTGCCCATTAATGAGATGAACCCCCTTGCTCAACAAAACTTCTTTGAAAACATGCCAACAGGGCAGCAAGATCCAATTTATTCAAGAACACCAGGAAGTCATAGAGCAGGTTTGGCAATTTAAGAAAACAAAACAAATGTAGACCCCACCTTTTATATATAAAAAAATGTAGACCTTTATATATATATATTGTAAGTTGTAACTGAGTTTGGTATATCATTCTGTCTTTTGACTTCATGAATCATATGGTAGCTTCTACATACCCTCATCATATTTAACTCTCATTTTCAAAATCTTTTTCAGTAGCAAAGAAGAAAAGAAAAGAAACCTTTGTCAAAATAATCTGAAAAGCCGAGCTTTAGATCATATTGATATGATTTGCTTTTTGAGTGTTACAAACTTTATTTTTTTTTTGCATTACCCTTTTTTTTTCTTTCTTTTATTTAGTTCCACCCCCAAGACCTCCACCCCCAATCCCAGCGAGACAACGCTCCACTGAGCCACCCACACCCCATACCCCTAGTGGAATGCGTCACTTCAGCACTTCCAGCAGTATCAACGATATCTACCGCGTGCCTCCTGTCCCACCACCGCAGCCAACTGTCAACTCTGGCGAATCTGAGGAGGGAGAGCATTGGAGTTGCAAAGCCTGCACATTCTCTAATTTCCCTGCTCTAAAAGAGTGTGAAATTTGTGGTCTGCTGAGGGACCCACCTTCTAGTATAGCAGGCTCATCAATATTTTCATCACCAGTGACATATGTGTCAGAGCGCCCACCTGCACTGCCCCCTCATCAGCCACTAACAACATTACCACCACGGCTTGCACAGAGTCTGATAGGGGGTCAGCGTCATAGGTCAAACTCACCATCTCCAGCTGACTTGGCTGGCAGGCACCATCACACCGGTGAGCTATGTTACTGCCACACTAAACATCTCACCTGACAGGCTCTTTTTCTTTCTTTATTATAGATCTTTTTTTTTGCTATCTATGGATATTGTTTTGCCCTTCTTCTCTCAACTTTTTCCTTAAGGCATACCAAATTTGCCTTAAGAGGTGCAAAAAAAAAGTTAAAATCAAGATG
Organism: Elysia crispata; assembly: GCA_033675545.1. Lineage (NCBI taxonomy): Eukaryota > Metazoa > Mollusca > Gastropoda > Plakobranchidae > Elysia > Elysia crispata. The sequence goes on from JAWDGP010007341.1 coordinate 167,901, forward strand.
AATTTTTTGTGATGAAACATGAAGTCAAACAACTCACTCATAGAAGTAGGAGGAATAAAATTTGGATATAGGGGAAATTTTTGTTTTGTTTTGTTTTATGATAGTGTTGTGTTGGACTTTCAATTTTGTAAGTTATTGGATTTGTATCAAGAATTAGTAGACATAATTTAAAGTTAACATATGTAGAAAGAGCTTACAAGGGAGGTATGTTGGTAAGTAAGTCACTACGCATTCCACAACTTTAAGGTCTATTTTGAAAGTTGGTAACTCAGGTAAAGTGAGATAAGTAATTAAATTGCAAATATTTAGTGCTAGCCTGGCTTCAGCCACAACCTTTGAAAGTTTCCAAATCCTTATATCCATTCAGAAAAAACAATTTTTTTTTTACAATTAAGTCCTTGAAAGTATAATTTTTATATTTTTAATGAAAACTTGCATGGTGGATTGATTACTTGTACAATTGGTAAGGCAACTGATCATTCATTAAGCATGTGCAATGCATTGACATCAACTGTGGTCATTGATCACTCTCTGCACTTCTTGGGTACAAAAAGCATATAAGATTGTTTACATTTTCGTCTTTACTGAAACAATGGTGTTTTCCATTTAGCAGTGGAATGCAAACACTTCCTACATTCAGAACTGACTTGTGGTCGAATAGCCCCAGGGCTTGGGTGATAAAAGTAAAATTTTGATTCAGCCATTTTTAGATCCATATTCATTTATAAGATATTGGGAACGTAATTACAGAAGAATAGTGCTTAGAACACATTAGATAATGAAAGTTTTTGTTAAGTATGCAATCATCCAGAAAGTTTGTTTCTTTTTTGCTTGCATTTTTAATTTTCTTTTTGGTTATTTTTGTTTTAGTTTACAGCTTTGTGAATTTTGAAAATTATAGTGTGTAATTTAAAAAAAAAAGCCAGTCCCATTGAATGAATTTTTAAAAAATTATTTAGTCTTTTTATTCTGTCAATTGGAATATTATTATTTGTTAAACTTTTCAACGCAGCAGCTTGTAGCAGATTTCATGAATGATTATTCAGCTATTTGTTATCTAGACAAACTGCAAACTAAATCAATTAAATATGATCTTTAAGTGTTTTGAAAAATAAAAGCACTATTTTCATTTCCTCTTCTATTTGATAAAAAGTGACAATTTTAAAAAATTAGTTTATGCATTCTTTTTGGTTAGAAAATTGTATTCCAATCCATTATTTCTTGATAGCTTGGCAAACTTAAGATTCTACGGATGTAAAGTTTTGTATGTCCGAGTAGGGATATTTATCTCCCTCTTTCATCCCTATCTTATATTGCTGGGTATATTTGTTTGTTTCATAAAATAAAGGCTATTAACCATAGCCTCTTTCTACATACACCGTAGTGGGTGCTTCTGTGCTAACTCAGACATGTACCATGAAGAGCAAACTGAATTGTGAGTAGTTTGATGAACAAACCAAAATTTACAATGTGAAAAATTTGTCACAGCTTCTTATGTATAGCATCTCACTAAAAGATAAATCAATTTACAATTGGGGTGAACATCAGGGGTGTCCTTTCTGTTAAAGCTTCACATCCATGAAATCTGATGCATGTAATATAAGGCCAACATAGATAATGTGCAGGGACAAAGCAATGAATAAGTGCAAGTTCCAATAATGTAATTTTTATTTCAGAGATATTTAGAATTTAAATTTACAAATGAATGCCCCAGAATATCCTGCTATTTGCATGATTTTATTCCCTCCTGTTTTGTTTTGCTTTTTGTATCAGGTTCTTAGAGAGCAGCAGTTTGGACTGACCTTGTTAAAAGTTTCTTCTGGGTTTCCATGCAAGGTGTTCACCAAGTCTGTTTGGGTGTAGCGTGGTGGCACGGGGATCAATCCAGCTTATTTCTTCATGTGACATTGTCATGTTTTGTGCACATCACCCCTCACTGTCTTTCAATGCATTTATTCCTGGACTCAGTCAGGGAGAAATGCATCCAGAATGGCGCAGTCTAGCAAGTTGCAACTTGAGTTTGTTGATGATTGTGCTCAATAAATACTAATCTTATTGTACAGTTTAAATGAGTGATTTAAAACAAATTTTCAAATGTGAAACTGTGAGGGTCTTTTTGTGTAGCAGTTGTATTTTTTTAAAATTCTTCATGTAGAACTATAAGACTTGAATACCAAGTGAATTTTAATTTTGGTTTGCATTCAAATAGTGTTTCAGTGGTAGTCTTTGTCTAGTGTTTTAGAGAAAAGCTAAGATTAGTGTCAGAGACTCGGATTTTTAGTTTTTTAAACTAATTTTCAAATATATTTTACAATATGTGTTTACGCCAAACAATTACTGGCTAATATAGAAATAGTTCTATTATTTTCACCCTGGTATTGAAATGTGTATCTTTCAAATCTGAAAAGGATGAAAAATGTTGATTAAGACAGATAATATATAAAAATTCTGAAACCATAATCTCTTATCATTCTTGAATTGCTGTGCCTTAGTTTCTTTGTGATCAGAGGCTTAGTATAATTGCTAACAAAAATATCTTACAAGTGTTGTACAAACCTATAGGACTAAAATCCATGGCTGATCTCATATTTGTGGCCAATCCTCTAAATTGTGCATAATACGTGAATATTTGTGGTTGAATGCCTTTTGCTCCCTAAAAAGCAAGCACTTCAGTTGAAAAAAGACATGCTTCCTACATATGCACTAAACCATTGATAAATCAAAATATTTTCGAACCAGGGTGGATATTTAGGTCCCCATACATTTGGTTTAACAATGTTCCATTGTAATATTCTTTGAAAAAGGTAGTCATATGGAGAGAAAGGATGCACCAAGAAGCTGAGCGTTTCTGACATCATTAAACCTACCATATTTTACTGCCAAATGGACATCAGGACTTTTTTTCATTTAAAACTGAAAAACCGAGAATATTATACATGTTTATTCAGACCTGACATCACTAAACTTTTATACACTAATTCAAACATCAATCTATTACATATTTTAAGGGCTTCTTTTACAAATTAAGTCTGAACGTAAGATTTGATCTCAGTATTGCACAATGAGAGGATTAGACATGAATTGAAGTTATGTTATAAATACAAGTCCTAAATGCTTACACATTTGTAACAAATTGATTGCAGAGGTGTAATATATATATCTATAATATATAGAAATCAATATACAAATAAATGGCATTTGAATTTAACCAGGTCATTGGCAATGATTGTGATACGAAATTGTTGAGTGTTTTCATGAAGCTACTTGTATTTTTCCAAAAGCAAAGGGCAGAGAACACAATTATAAGTGTTAGAAATGGCTTGAGTTTATTTCATTCTAAAGTTAATGACAAAATAATTGTTTTGTTTTTAAAGGAAGAGTCCATGAAGGAGAACTTATGGCAAACAAAATAATTGTCTGAGTGCAGCTTGAAAGCATGTAGCAATACATTTATTTCTCTCTCAAGTCCTGATAAATTAATTGGATATAATACTATAATAATTTACAATTTGATAAGTGTTTAAAGTATGAACTATGGTATTCTAGAATATCTATCAGTTAAAAGCATGTATGTAGTGACTCAAGAAAATATACCATAAGAAGCCTTTGAAATAATAAGAAAATTCTGTGGTGGTGTTAAAAGAAATTTTAAACATCTTTTCAAATAATAATTGATGGCTCAAAATGTTAAAATTTGTACTTACATTATCTAACACTTTCAATATCTGGCTATATCTTGAGGAAGTCTAGACAATAACTTGGATTTTTTGTCAGTTCTGTCTGCTTGAACTAAATCAAATTGTAGTCTGATTTTCTCTTGATTGCTCACATTCTGTTCTACATTAATAATTTTAATGTGTACCACATTCATTGATAAATATGGAGTGACTTGAGTGATGAGGTATAGAGTTCTAGAAACCATTCCTTTTATTCTCCAGTCCAATTTAATTGTTGGACATTCCAACAAAACAAATAACCAGTTGTAATGGCTTAGACGACACTCATGACATACTGTGAAGGCATTGCATCTATTATAATTAAACTACAATAAGGTGAAAAATTGTTTCTGATTGTTACCCTTATTTTTTGCTTGTCTGAAGCTATATCGTTATAATAGAATTCAAAGACAAGGCACCCAAAAATTGAAAAAAAAATTTTTTTTTATCTTCATGTCCAATGTCACCCTTATAAGAACTTGATCAAAGGCAAATGGAAATGTTGCTGGCTACACCACTTAAAATGTGTTATCTCTAATTACAGCTCTTCTCTCTATGTTTGGTAAGCTTCATGTCAACAGTAAAAATAGGGATTTTTCTTACCTTGGATACTTAATTTTACTCAGTACAGATTCATAGTTTTGTTGGCATTTGAATTACCGAAGATTTGAGAAGTATGAAAATGGATAGAAGCTGGTCTCTCTCAGTCTTTCATTTTAATACTATTAGGGTGACAGTATATGCATGCTATTTATTATCAGATATATAAACAAACAATGCTATTTGAAGTCACCTTTCTGTGAACCAGGGTTGAAAAGGGTTGGGAGTAAATTTACATCTGGTGTGTTATTTACATAATCAGTCATGATCAGTTTCCATGGCAAAATAATAATAATAAAAAAAAAAAGAAACCAAAACAATTTCTCATTGAATTTTTTACTCAATGGTTCAAATCCAAAGCATGGCGCCCTTTTTGATTTTGGCTGGTGGAATTGTTTTTTATTTGATAATATTTAAATTAATCTAATGAAATATGTTTCAGTAAATCATTGCCTTTTTTACATTCAGCCCATAATTATTTTATTAAAAAATTGGAGTTTCTTGGTCCCCAAGCTTGCAAAATCATGCTCTGATATCTTGACACTGACAATGCCTATTTATTTCTCTGATTCTTAAACTAGGGAAATTTCAAGTATAAATTGACCGTAGTTCCCATAAATATTTTATACAAAAACAATACTAGAAATATACAATGAGGTTATCAAAAAAAAATATGCTCCTCCCTCCCCCCAAGCCTTCCTTGTTTAGGAAGCCTAGCAGTGGCAGAGGTCTTAGCCTTGAGGTGTTTATTTATTTAAATCATTTGGTGCGGCCTGTTTCTAACCTTTTCTATCTTTCTCTTACTTAGTGTATTACGATTTTTTTTGGTCATAACTGGAGAATGAATATGTGGAAAGAGAAATATATTGGACATTCCAAATGATTATTCATCCAGTCTGCTGATGACTCGAACAGTTTTTTAGGCTTAAAAAAATAAACAGGCAAAGAGATATAATCTCTAAGTGAATGTTCAAACCAATACCTGTATGCAATGTTGTCTTATATTTGTTTCATTGAATGATTCTTATTTTTGTTTTAGTGTGTTTTTTTTTTTTAAATGAGGTTTTTCTTATGACTTCTCAGTAACCAGATGGTGTTTGAGGTAAGAAAATTTTGGGAATGGTGGCAGACATGTGCCTTAGGGAGGTTCAAATGACTTGCTGAAGACTTGTGGAAATCAAATATTGAATGAATGTCTCTCATGCAGACAAGTTGACTTGCACTTCTTGCCCAAATCTGTGCTTATTAATTCATGTACATTTATTTTTCTTCCCTCACATATTCTAAATGTTGAAAATTGCATTTTTTTAATCAAAGTGATATTACATTTTTGCAAAAATGAGAAAAAAAAAATCTCATAACCAGTTGTGATGAGGAAGAGGAGATTTGAGATTTTTGTCACTGCACTGAATCAGAGAGTGCATCTTTTGGAACAATGGCTAGAAATTAATTGGCATCCTAAAAGTTGTTGATTTATAAAAATGAGCCATTATAAGCCAATTTACAAGGTAAGTATAGGCCTAGATTCAGTTGTAAAATATCTTACATTAAACTTTTGTTTGTATGGAATTCAGCAGTAATGTTTTAAAATTTCTGTCACTTGACTCATAACTAGATTTATAAATGGTAAGAAATGTCTTAAGCAGTGAAATTTAAAAAAAAAAAAAAAAATGAGAATTGAAAGACAAATCACATAATCACAACAGCATTATTTAAGCGGCGGTGATTTGGATGTAAGCATAATTTGCCATATTTGTACTATTCAAACGATTGAAAAAAGATATCAATACATATACTAGTAATATAACTTCATGCAATTTTCACCATTTAGATCCTGAGATGCAAAAAATGCAGTTTGTGGCAAGGTGTATAAGATTTTTCAGTTTGTCACAGATGTAAATTGAACATCATCTCTATTGCACTTGTACTGGGTAGTCATGTGTAATCTTACAAGTACTGGCGCTTCACTAGATCACATTTGTTTAGTTTTTATCGCTGTCTCATTTGTGGAGTTTAGAATAAATGAGATGAAATTTTGAGATTTAATGTTTAGAAATAATGATTTATCCCCCTTCTCATGTGATCATTAATTTTTGTTTCTTTCTGTGCATCACATATGTGTAATGCATAAATCCTCTGAAAACATGGAATTTCACAAAGAGAAGACTCTTGTCTAAAATGATGGCTGAACCTAGTCCTGCGAAGAAAATTAAGTCAAAGCCATAGAAAACTTTCTGTGAAAGTCTTGGAGGTGCACAAGTAACAGGTATTGACCAGGTTGATGTTGTTCCAGCCTTCTTTTTCAACATCACTAGATTTGGAGGTTAACAGCTTTCACATTTATCATTGTAGTTGGCTAGTTTTGAGGCATTATCTTTCCAGCTCTTCCTAGACTGCAGGCAGACTTACCTCTTTTCTGACAGTGACAAGCCTTTGGTATCTCTGTGAATTGAATGAGGAAAAGATAAAGAAATTCAGCCATCATAGATAGGTTGGTGTGTAGTGTTTTTGATAGCCTTATAATTTCTGTGGTTGGCTCTCTTTTATGAGGTCCAGTGCTCTGCTACGTGGAGAGCTATCACTCACTCTTTCTTTTTTTTCTTTCTTTATTTCCTCTTCCTCTTTTCATCCACTTTTGAAGTACCAAATATGTAACAAAATCTAATTTGTTGTCTTTAATATAAAGTGACAAACTCTGTGGCAATTTCTTCAAATATTTTAGTTTTTGTTTTGGATTTATTTCTTGTGTGTGTTAAGTATTTTAAAAATAAACAAAACAAAAAAAAATTCCTATGCATTTAGCCCAAACTTCAAAGACTTTATCACAGGCTGGTCCTGTTGAACAAGTGTCTTTCTTTTATTTTCGTTTCTGTTTTTCATTTACAAAAGTAATACATGTTTACACATGTAATGCATTTTTTACTCAAATGTAACATATAGAGTAAAGGATGCCTTTGTGGAAAATCTCTTACAGTATCTATGATGAAGAAGGCTAATTGTAAAGGTGGATATTTGCAACAGAAAAATGAGAAATATTTTACTGAAGGTCAACTAGATCATCAGAAATCCACTCAAAGATGACAAGGGGAGACGGCTGGTCTGAAGCATATTCTCCTGTCAAAAGTGTGGCTTTTTATGGTGGTTCGACCTTGTATTTTATTTTCTGATTTTGGAAAGATTTACTTAGTTGTGAAAAGCTTTTCATTATTGTTGCTCATGTGCTGTGTGAAAGTAAAGCAAAAGCTGGCTTTTCACATAATCTTTTTTTTTGCGTGTGTTCTAAACTCTCCCATGTCTTCAGTGCTGTACTAATGAGCCGGTTGAATTTCTGACAGGGGTTTATGGTGATCGGGGGCTGTGTCCTTGAAGTTCAACACCAATGATAATGCTTTGTGAATGTCTGCCTAAACAACAGATATACATAAGGTGAGATGGGCTGTAAGCAGACCAAATAGAAAAATACTTCTAATATCAAGAGTGGTGCCAAAGATAAAAATAAATTTTAAATATATAGTATAAAATGTCTATAAAAAAGTATAATGTAACCTTTACTAAACTACTTCTTTGTGAAATGAAATGCCTAATGCTCCAAACCATTTTTTTTTTGGGGGGGGGGGGGGGCGCAAGAAAGGGTGCAAGATGCTACTGAAGAGCACAGCTTGGCCCCATTGTTTAAAGAGCTCTCATACATTAAATTCTTTTTGGGAACTAATCTCACAACTCACAATTTCAGAGCCTATGTCATCTCTAATGTGTCTCTGATGTGACAATCTGCACTGCTCAGGAGATAAATCTGAAATACCAATTATTTCACCTTTCAAAGTTCAGAGACTTAACTTCCTTGACTTGCCAAAAAAAAAAGAAGTAAAATAATGTACACACACCTGGTTTATTTTTAGGTGTCCTATGTTATTATCATTACTAATTTATGCCTCAAGAGGCAGAAAATATACATGCAATAATATGAGTTGTTCATAAGTGATATTGATGAGTTATAATATGATCTTGTGAATTTCATTAATGTATCTTTCAATGACTGAATGTTTTTGCCCTCTAAATTAGAATCACTGCCTGGAAATAATTCTATTGTAAGTCCAAAATGTCAATAGAGAAAGAGAAAAATTCTCAGTCATCAATTTTGGGTGTGTAGTCAAAAGGGTTACAAGGGAACCATTTTTCAAGTTTCCTCAGCTGTTACATCATGTTTGTGACAAATGGTTAATTATATATGCCTTTATATGTTTGGTCTCGTGGTGTAGTGCTAGTGAGGCCTTTTTTATTGAACTCTATTTCTTGAGCTGCAGCAGTATTACTTCCTGGCAATGATTTATGCTACTGAGGATTGACTTCGAAGAATTTTACTCTCTTTCACCTTGTTTACACCTGCCATAATAATGACAAGTATATTAATTAGGGTTTATCTATCAGGTGTGAGAATGCTTGTGTATTGCTTCATGCTGTAAAATGTGGTTGAAGTGGAGAGCAGATGAACACTGTCAAGGAATAATGTATACATGTGCCTTGTTTACTTTGTTGATTCTAATGCAGATTTGCCATTCAGAGTACTTGGATTGGAATAAAGGACATGACACAATGTCATTAATGCCACTTTTTCTTGCTCTTTTACTGTGAAATTTGTGATAACAAGTCTGGTTTTATCTTTGTTGTGGTTCAGAATGCCAGTTGCATCTATCTCTGTCAATTTTCTGTCTATCCTGTTTCTCACAATCAATCTCTCTCTCTCTCTCTCTCTCTCTCTCTCTCTCTCTCTCTCTCCTCTCTCTCTCTCTCTCTCTCTCTATCTCTCTCTCTCTCTCTCTCTCTCTCTCTCTCTCTCTCTCTCTCTCTCTCTCTCTCTCTCTCTCTCTCTCTCTCTCTCTCTCTCTCTCTCTCTCTCTCTCTCTCTCTCTCTCTCTCTCTCTCTCTCTCTATCTCAGAAGAAGAAGAAGAAGAAGAATAGTTATTTAAAGCAAAAGAGAATCTTCAAAGATGAATGACAATTTATGTCCTGTTTGAAATTCAAACCATGTCAAATTTTTAACGGCTAGTAAATGTTCTACTTTGTCGCTCTTTCCACACTGACTGTACCAGCCTACTCAAACCTCTGCCTCGTTTGAGGACAAATTATGCTCTACTAGATCTAGTTTTGTTTTGCACAGGACCTGTATGAAACAAGGGTGGTTAATAAATTATCCTTTACTTTAGTTTGGCATGTTTGCTTCAATAAAAAAATTTATCAAGACGCTCCCTAGTCTGTGAGTTCATTAGGATAGCGCAAAATAGACATTCATTTTCAGAATATTCTTCCTCCTAGCTGGCATTTCTTAACTTGTCTAATTATTCCATGTTAACTATTGTCATTACTCTTAAAAAAGGGTATTAGATATGAATATTTTGCTTGAGAAGCTCTTTGTCCTGAAAGTGAGATATAAGATTCCATTTACAATGCTTGAAGCTCTGTACTAAAGTTACTATGGCTATTTTATAAATGCTTTCTGCCTTCCATTAAAACTATACGATTTATGCCAAATCTTACAGGAGAGACTAGCAATTTGAATTTAATTTATAAAATACTCTGTGTGTTCATAGGATAGGTGTAGAAAGTGAGACCCTATCTATTTCCGCTTATGTAAATTTAAGTGAACATGCTCTCACTAAGTGGTCACTGAATGGTAGTATCAATATCATCAATTGACTTTTGAGAAAAGTGACTTAACACCAAGAACATCTCTTTACAGCTAATAAAACTCAGAAATTGTCCTGAGCTGAGAGATTTTAATATGATCTTTTGCAGTAACCCTCACCAGCAAGACAGATAAATGCACAGACGTGCAATGAAGTGAACGAATATAACAAAAGCTATTTAATGAGTCACATGCACCGTGTTAAATTACCCGTCTCTCAGCGTGAACCAGGTGAATTTTGGATAAACGTTTGAATTATTCTTGGGGTGGAACATATGGCACAGGTACGTGAGCGCTTTACTTGCATGCGATCTAGATACTTGAATGCTTGAATTTTTGTTTTTTGCAAACTTCTGTAGTGTTATTAAATTATTATTTTTTACACAAGGGAGCAAGCCACTATCTACCTCTAGTCTAATTACTCCAACTTGTACAATGTTAAATTGTGAGAATGAAAAAAAAAATATATAGAAAATTAGTCAACCTATAAGAACCTCTAAAGTCTCATGATTTATTACAAAGTTGTATACAATAATTCCCAAACATTTTCATGAAGGACCAACATCAACAAGTCATAATCCATATGACGTATGTCTCGTCTGCTCTGACACATACCGTCTCGTCTATTCATCACTCAACAATTCACTGACCTGCCCATCCAGCAAAATCGCAGAATCTACTCCCCGCCTTCTGCCTATCCACACCGATAATTATTCACGACGGGTCGAGAGACAAATCCAAGATATGGCAAGCAATATCTAAAGCCTCTACCCTGGAGGCCGCCTTTTGTCGTCTGCGTCTCGAGTTGCTTCCCTTATGATAGTTCCTGATTATCTCCCCGATTATCCCGTCAAGATTCCGCCTTTTCCCTGCCTGTCACTAATGGTAGCGCAACCTCGTCTTCCATCAAAGTAGACACACTACCGCCAGCCGAAGATCTGGCCAAAAGTCCAGGATAATCGGTATCCGACTTAATTACTGGAAGCATCATACAAATCCATTCCATGTCGTGCCTGAGCGCATTTTTAAAATTAATTTACAAAAATCCAAAATAAAAAAAAAAAAGAAAAGATAATTGGAGCCGAATTGATTTAAGAATTTAACGGTTTCTTAAAGAAAAACAGAATCGAAAAATTCCACTCATACACCCTCACATCCTGCATGAGCATGGGCAAAAACCAGATCATGCCGCCAGACGATCCCCGCGTCTGCTCATTTAACTCACGCATCGGACCAGAACTCTGTGACAGTGTCAGCCAGAGCGTGAATGTCGGCATGGGTGGCCGTCGCTGAGAAGCCCTAGCGGGAAGCCCCTATACGGAGACAGAGTCAGTTTACCTGCTGACAGCAAGTGAAGGGAGTCACATCCGCACAGGAAACACGCCCAACTGTCGTCAGCAGGAGCCGGGAACAGAGCTCCTACAGGGCGTACAGAATAGCGGTTACGGTTTTGACATAAATACATCAAGCCCGTGGGGATTAGGCTAAATACACTCGACACCGCGATGGAAATTTAATCTCTTGATGATAATTTGGTCGCCCATAATAACCAATTTAAAATATTATAAATGGGAGACAAAATAATAACATGGCAAGAATACAGCTTGAATGACTTTATTTTTTTTTTTTTTGCACAATGCGGAGTTAAATGAATTTGCAGGATGATCTTTTAACTTAATATGTTTCTTTTCAAATCGGACTGTGCTCTACCTGTCACCACCTCCTCCCCCTCCCCTTTTTCCCTTACTCCCCATCTCTATAAACAGACAAGAGGACAAGAGATCAGGATTTGTATTTTACATGGCTATAAGTTCGTATTTTATTGAATCCTCAACAGCGTGTCGGTAATTACTGATGGCAAATTTGACTTTTTAAGAGTACAAACGAAACTTTTTCCCAGTCGAAAACTGCTTGTGACTTAGAGAAAGTTCTTCAACCCAAAACCTCTACGATATTTTGATATCTCTTAGATTATCCATTTAAATTTTTGTTAATGCGAGTGGGATTGCCACAATGCACGTAAAGCAAAGCTATATTAATTTTTACTCACTTCAAAAATAGAAAGCAGGTATTATAGACAAGTTAATATCAAAGTTAATGCTTTGTTAGTTCACGCAGTGCTAGTGAAGCAATTCTATTTTTTTTACATTTAAGTGCCTGATGATCCAATTTTCAGTAAACTTTACTCACAGCTTCTGTTCAAATTAAATTGCTGTATGAAATCGCAAGACAGCTTAAGTTACATAATACATGTATTCAAGCTCGTTTGATTTCACCTGTCAGACAAAATTACTTTCACCATACAGTTAATCCTTGTTGACCTTATCCTCGTATATTTACTAGAATAGTGCCTGGTAATCCAGCAGTCACATAATATACATACATTCTATCAGCGTTCAGTCTAGTTTATTTGACACTGCTTTACTCATTATTTAGAGTCAACTTTTTCAAAATTTGTCTTTTTTTTTTCTTATTTCTCAAGACATACTTTACGAATATCAAATGTAAGCTCCTGTACAATACATGTCCAGTGAAAGGAACCTTACTTAAAGGCAACACTTTGGTCTTGACTTGCAAATAATGGTTCTAGATCAAAAGAACAAAAATAGATGGCCATACCAATCAACAAAAATATAGCATTTCAGGCATTACATCATCAAGCGATTTGTAGCTTGGCCCTAACAATGTGCAATTCATGGTCTGCAAAAATGGTGTATTAATAATACTGTGGCATGTATGAAGCAATCACTAGAGCCTGGAACTCATTAATTAATATTTGGAATATTATCGTCTTAAAAAAGTATTGTTAATTAATGTCCGCCTTACAGCGTGGTCGAACTTTCTCAAATTATACGGATTGTCCCAAAAGACATGAACATCATTTAAGTTTAAAACATCTAGACTCTGTGACGTAAGGTGGCCAAAAGAGTTTAAACCAGGACCAAGGTAGGTAGGTGTCACATTTTGGTTGGTGAGCCATGAGGTACACATAGAGGGATTTCCTGGAATCTATTTAGGCGACGGTAGGCAAGTTCAACAAACCTAGAATCAGAGGACACAAGAAAAGATCAACAGAAAATAGGAAAAAAAATCTGAACAATGAATCAATCGCTGAAAAGTTATCACCATTAGATATTGACTCAGAGGTTTGTAATAGGCCTACCATGATAGTTATATCTTATGATAAAATCAGTGACAAATTAAGTTATTACCAGGATAGTGTTGACCTCTGTAAGTTCTCGATCTTTGAGATCAATTATGGAGGCGAAACGCGCAATGTAGTACTACAACTAAACTTAGTCTAATGGAATATCTAAAGAAAACAAAATCAGTTTAACAATAGTTACTGCACTATACATTACAGAGAAAGCTCATTTATATTAAGATCAGAGCTTTAAAAGGGTATTGAAAATAATTATGGTAAGAGGAAAGACTTATCCACAAGGAAATGAGACTGATAGGTCAGGAATAAATTTTGAGATCCAAGTATAGAAACGATGGAGACAGTATAATGACGTGGCTTCAGAACATCCGAGTCGAGAATCGCCATCAAGTTATTGCCCTTGCTCGGAGCCTGGTAAGCGCGAGAATGAGGGCCAGGCCGGGAGATTCTCATGGCTTGAAGCTAGGGAATACAGGGAAAGACGTTATTCTATCTACCAAATGATAGAGCCTGACAGAACATGTACTGGGCATAACTAGCAGTAGCACATGGAAGGCTGGATGGGGGAAGATTGTTGATGCTATGATGTGCTGCAGACGGGTTTAGTGATAATGTGGTATGATGAGGATACATGTACTGTGCAGATAGTCAATCCTATATACTGACATCGACAATAGAGTCACTGAGTCAGTTACTGGGTTACTCTGCACAGAGTTAATATCGGTATTAAGATTATGATCTGTTACTCAGCACTACATTTCGAAAGTTTACGATTCTGTAGTTTCAGTTGACATTTAAATTTAACCCGTTGTGTTACTTAATAATAATAATAATAATGATAATAATAATAATAATAATAATAATAATAATAATAATAATAATAATAATAATAATAATAATAATAATAATAATAATAATAATAATAATAATAATAATAATAATAATAATAATAATAATAATAATAATAATAATAATAATAATAATAGGCGCAACTTTGCCGCCCTCAGCTACATGGTGTAAGTTCAGTCACGTGTGCGAGAAACACGTGGTACACAAGTCATAAGGAAGATCAAAAAAAAAAAAAAAAAAAAAAAAGAAGAAAAAAGAAAGACGAATGTTAATGATTGTTCCGCTTCATATCTGATATCAATTAAAAAATGTTGGTGTCAGTAAAGAGAAACCTTATCAAACTCAAAACGAAATCAAAAGAATAAAAATTATTGGTCTTCTTTCGCCCCTCCCCCCTTCCCCCCCCCCCCACCATTTTTTTTTTATTTTTTTTTTTTGCACTTCTCTTTCCCTCCTCTCATACATTCACCTTTTTTTCTTTCAGCTTTTTTTTCTATCTCACTGTCAGTGTTGGCTGGCATATTCCCATATTCCCAATCCTCAGATCACCCGCGGCGCAGAGGGGCGTGTCTGTCGAGATAAAGTTTC
>JAWDGP010007341.1:187500-192500 GCA_033675545.1 Elysia crispata
GATCTCAATAATGGAACACAACAAAAACTTGGCAGATTGGGTCAGATTTTGTGACCATCATTGTGGATGTGGATCAACCTCTGGTTCATCAATGCTGCAATTTTCTGACATAGAAAGCAAGTGAGATACCCTTGTAAAGGGCTGGCTATATCAAACAACGAAGTACGACCCCCACTACACGTTCTGCTCTCAGCTCAACCACAAAGATTGTGTTTCCTCACACTCTTACAGCAATGTAAACACTACTGATGCTCCTTAAGGTATTAATTTTTCAAATGGCTAAAAGATGCCCACTGTGTTGACAAGCAACTGAGCTAAGTTCAACAAAAGAAGTTCAATGAATGTAAAGCCCATCCTCTGTTAATAATGAGATGAGGAGGTCTTTTTAAATTTAGAATCATTGTTTAAAATCTTCACAATATGGTTAACTGATTTTATACCATTTTTCCCTACTGGTGATTAAAGGTATGCCTCACTGGGGGACAGCAGGTTAAACCGGTGATGTACAATTCAGAGCGTCAGGTTGTTACATATACGGGTAAATTCTCTATCGCTTGGCCACCGCTGTTGACCGTTGCGATGTATCTCTCCACACCGCTTAACTACCTCGAGAAAAGTTTATTTGAACTCCAGTCTGCTTGAAACTCGAGATCCTGTCGCTCACCCAAAGGTGTTTTACGGTACAGTAGAAGTTCGAGATGGCACCATGCATGGTTTGATATAGTGCTTCTTCCCCTGGGTCTAGGAGTCAGACCGCTCGTTTGTTCTATCACCAAACAGGTCCGCTCGTTTGTTCTATCACCAAACAATTCCGCTCGTTTGTTCTATCACCAAACAGGTCCGCTCGTTTGTTCTATCACCAAACAGGTCCGCTCGTTTGTTCTATCACCAAACAGGTCCGCTCGTTTGTTCTATCACCAAACAAGTCCGCTCGTTTGTTCTATCACCAAACAAGTCCGCTCGTTTGTTCTATCACCAAACAAGTCCGCTCGTTTGTTCTATCACCAAACAAGTCCGCTCGTTTGTTCTATCACCAAGTCCGCTCGTTTGTGCTATCACCAAACAAGTCCGCTCGTTTGTTCTATCACCAAGTCCGCTCGTTTGTTCTTTCACGAAACAAGTCCGCTCGTTTGTTCTATCACCAAACAAGTCCGCTCGTTTGTTCTTTCACCAAACAAGTCCGCTCGTTTGTTCTATCACCAAACAGGTCCGCTCGTTTGTTCTATCACCAAACAAGTCCGCTCGTTTGTTCTATCACCAAACAGGTCCGCTCGTTTGTTCTATCACCAAACAGGTCCGCTCGTTTGTTCTATCACCAAACAAGTCCGCTCGTTTGTGCTATCACCAAACAAGTCCGCTCGTTTGTTCTATCACCAAGTCCGCTCGTTTGTTCTTTCACGAAACAAGTCCGCTCGTTTGTTCTATCACCAAACAAGTCCGCTCGTTTGTTCTATCACCAAACAGGTCCGCTCGTTTGTTCTATCACCAAACAGGTCCGCTCGTTTGTTCTATCACCAAACAGGTCCGCTCGTTTGTTCTATCACCAAACAGGTCCGCTCGTTTGTTCTATCACCAAACAAGTCCGCTCGTTTGTTCTATCACCAAACAAGTCCGCTCGTTTGTTCTATCACCAAACAAGTCCGCTCGTTTGTTCTATCACCAAACAGATCCGCTCGTTTGTTCTATCACCAAACAAGTCCGCTCGTTTGTGCTATCACCAAACAGATCCGCTCGTTTGTGCTATCACCAAACAGATCCGCTCGTTTGTTCTATCACCAAACAATTCCACTGAGAGCAGAGCGGTACTGGGAAGAGAGAAATCCTCAGTGATCTTCCTACGATTGTGTGACATCACTCTAATCAGTGAAACACCTTTTAAGATCTGCTTCACTATCAGACAATCGAGGCTCCCCAACTCCATTGATCGATCGAAAGAAGGACGCAGTAAAAAAAAAAAGGAGGAAGGTGTGACATATTTTTTCTGAAATATAAGTACGACCAAAATCGAAATGTGACCTTCAGATACTGTTGTCTAAATAAGAAGAAAATTGAAAACCGTTATTGTATAAGAAAGAAACAAATTAATTTCGTTGTTATTGTGGCGGAAGCCATTTTAAATTTTTAACTACATTTTTTTAAGTTGAGCATATAGTAGACAAACTTTGAGTGACAAAAATGTATTGATTCTTTTTCAATACAATGGGTTAGAACCTTTAAGCTAAAAGAAGATAAGAGAACAAATTAATGAAGTCTGGGAGAACCCACAGCTCCCGATGTTGGGTTGGGTCAAATCACTCCCAGAACACAAGGACAAGAGCACCTCCCTTTTGATTGGTTACTAGCTTCAAGCGAATTGATAGAGATCTAGCTAAGTGCTTCCTAAAGTGGTCAAAGAAATTTTGAAATAAAAAAAAATGCACTTTATAGGACTGGGGACGCCTGGTAAGGTGATGTGCCCTACTGATCCAGCTCAAACCCGCCACGGAAAATCTAATAGCGACGGTTCTATCACACAGACCAGCACCCCTCCCTTGCTGGAACACTGTCTTTCTCTACATACTTGCTTCCAAGCCATTCCTTACGCTGTTCTTCCTTTTGTGTTTTAGTCTTTGTAACAACGATAGCTGCACCCTGATTGGAGAATCTGCGCTCCACACAAAGAACCTGCTCTGATACTGCTCCCCGCACTTACCAGATAATTGGTTAACAAACACAGGCTGTGGCTAAAACTGCTGCCACCTTGGGGAGAAGTCGGTTTTAATTTGCGCCGCTCCGGCACAATAATCGCCTGCAAACTTTTTTTTTACTTTCATCTAGATCTAGATATCTAGAGAAGGTGGTGTTTAACATTACAACAGACTGTCACAGCATCTCGGCCAAGAACACGGCTTTCTTAATAACCTTAACAGTTATCCTCCCTTCCCTTTCTACAGACGCATAAACGCACATGACTGAGAAAAGAACTATAGCCAAACCCGGAAGCATGCTGGCAAGGCGTTCTTCCACTTAGCACTGTTTTGCACGCGATAGAAGTTATAACATTTTAAACGTTTTGTAAATGAGATTTAATAAGTACGTTGCTTACACTTTCTTCAGCTTTTTTCTCGGCATCTTTAACTAGAGACTTTCTAAGGCTTTATGATTAAATCTCTGTAGTGTATATGAACGATTCTCTCTGATTGTCTGTTTGTCTGTCTGTCTGTCTCTCTTATCCTCTCTCACTCTATCTAGCTATATATCTATTTTTCTAGAGAGAGGGAGAGAGAGAGAGAGAGAGAGAGAGAGAGAGAGAGGGGGGGGAGAGAGAGAGAGAGAGAGAGAGAGAGAGAGAGAGAGAGAGAGAGACAGACAGACAGACAGACAGACAGACAGACAGACAGACAGACAGACAGACAGACAGACAGACAGACAGACAGACAGACAGACATACAGAAAAAGGCAGGGCAGTTAAGTTCCAATTGTCTTAAATCCTAGCAGTTTTGAATTCGTTAAAGAGCTTCTCTAGAACTTCGTGCATGGCAGGTAAAGTACAACAGAAACACTCAATGGTAGACAGAAAAGGGAAACCGATACAAGTAGTTACTGGAAGCACACAAAGAAAGACAGCTGACAAAACTTACTAAACCAAATATTGAATGATAATTAAGGTTTATCAGGGCTGCAAGGTATCTGTGGATAAGGTTTGGGTCTCACTTTGCATGATCACTCAAGAGAAGAGTAACATAATTATAACGTATTCCTTAACTAATAACCAATTATGGCAAGCGAGATATACCACATGATTGGACTGTGTTCTTGCTACAATATTTCCCCCAAAACAAGCGCATTTATCACTGTTCCAGCGGTGTCTCAGTTTTTTATCGAACATTCCTAGCGAAGTATGAGGACCTGAAGCTATTCAGTGAGATACGACTTTCCGCTGAATGCATTTTTACTTCTTTGCTCAATCGCTACTTTGATTTCTACTCCCTCCCCCCTTTGTGTGTGTGTGTGTGTGTCTCTCTTTCTCGCTGCTTTACTATGTTTTTCTTCTTCTGTCTATATCTATCTCTAGTTTTCTCTCTTTCCGATCTGCCTCTCTCTATCTTCTTTATCAATCTCTCGCTCTTCCAATATCTCTATCTCTTTATTTCGCTTATTTCTTAACCCCGTGTCTCTCTGTCTGCCTGTCTATCTGTCTGTCTGTCTGTCTGTCTGTCTGTCTCTCTGTGTGTGTGTGTCTCTCTCTGTCTGTCTGTCTGTCTGTCTGACTCTCTCTCTCTCTCTCTCTCTCTCTCTCTCTCACTCTCTTTCCATGTCATTGTCGCCTCTTTCATACAATGATTCCCAATGTTTTAATTTGTCAAATCAAATCATCATACTTCCTTCCCTTTCCATCCTTTACTTACCCCTCCTCCCAAATCCTGGTTCTTCTTTCTTTTAAAAATTCATTCGCAGTAACTGGTCGATTCAATACTCCTTTAGAACAATTTTCTGTAATACTCCTTCATTTTACAATTACCGTTTAAATTCCAAAACAGGTGAGTTTGTATTTTAAACGCAAGCTATCACTGGGAAACCTCAGTCACGCGTGATCAAACTGTGAAAATTTGATCAATTTGCATGAAATCTCCAGACTTTCAATAAAACATCAATGCTGTAACACTTAGCAAGACTTTCTGGCGTTATCTACTGCTGCTTCATCGATTATCGGCAAGTCTAGTAGCTTAGGACGAGCATGATACACTGCAGATTTCCATGGTTCTCCTCTCTCTCCATTTACTACTATTACCTAGAAAAATTGAATAATGACAAGAAAGTGTACATTATTAACGCTGCAGAGTAGATTGATTAAAGCTTTAAAAAAAAACTTCACTCACAAATGGCAAACACAAAATTCTGTAAAAATTAATATCTATTACACAAAGTTCTCTTAAAATTTATATATATTATACAAAGTTCTCTTAAAATTAATATCTATTACACACAACTCTCAGTGGAATCAAACCGTGCCTGACAAT
>JAWDGP010007341.1:197500-315000 GCA_033675545.1 Elysia crispata
TTTGCAACATTAAGGCTGAATATGTGGTTGTTTCAAGATATAGAGTAAGTTTGTTGATTGATATGTTTGTTGATCCATCAGCACAATAATTTGTAAGTGAGTGATTTGATGAATCAGTTGATTAAAGAGCTAGTTGATCAGTGAGTTAGTTAATTGGTGATTTAGTTGATTGATTAGTTGGTTAATTGGTAAGTTAAGTGAGTGATGAACATCGTGCTCTACTGATCATCTCAGATTCTAGCAAAGTTCTTCAGACAAAAAGGCGAGGCGTCAACTTCCCAACCGACGACTTGAACCCTCAGAGTAAAACTGACTCCTGTAAGTTTCAAAGCACATGCATGAGTACACGACCACTAGACGAACAGCCCTCTAAACAGATCAATAAATACATAGATGTAAGTATACGAAAGTATCAAAATAAACAGACCCGCAAAGAAGATATTAGATAAGGAAAAAAAAATTCAAATTAGGAGCTAGATAGATTGTTCTTTTTTTTTTTTTTTTTTTTTTTTTAAGATAAAACAGTTTAAAAAAAACCCACAGATAGTAGTTAGATCGGCATATAAATAGATAAAGTGAGTGAATCAGCTACTGAATGAGTGAGTGTTGAAATTAAAAAAAAATCAAAACAAACAAATTTAATAGGGTATGAAACAGAAAGGAAGTATAAAGCTGAATAAGGAATCGAAGGTAGATCGATCTGTAGTCCAACACTTCTAAAGATTAAATTGAACGCTTTATAATAGGTAGCGGATAGATAGTTAAACAACCGCATGCAACTCGAGGGGATAAAAACCTGAAACGCTTTCGGATTTTAATTTTCCTAAGTTTACTCAAAACTTGTAGTCTGTAAATTAAATGAGAACACTTTCCACAAGTTTCTTCATACAAAAAACCCTGTGGTGACAGAGAGCATGGGCCTCGCTCTGCTTTGCCTGTGGCACTCTCCAATTATAGACAAGTCTGATTACACCCACACACAATGGCAGAGCTCGGCGCATACAAAGAAACACTCTAGTATGACGGCTTGATTCGAGAGTAATAGATCTTTGACACTTGAAGGCACATTGATCTGCACAATTAGACTGACTCCACACCACTTCTCAATAGCAGCTGATTACAGCGCGCCTCCATTGCCACAAGTTGCATGCAGCTAAACGCAGCGGCTGACAGGAGCAGCAGTTGCCGGCAGTAAACAAACCGTCGCTTCTGACTCCGAGAGAGGAGACCGAGCACAAAGAGAAGACGCTTTGTTCATAAGTTGGATCATTGATTGACAGAGCTAGGGGAGAGAAATTCGTTTCGCAATTACACGTTCGTTAACATGTTAAGTGTTAGGTAAACAGATAGAAAATAATGTTCAGCAGGTCATGAGAGGTCGACAACAAGGGGGGATGGGAGGATACTGACTTTGCCTTTTTATTTCTTTTGGCCTGAGATGGGAAAACCACTAATTAGCGTTTGAGAAATTAACTTCTCGGAGACAATGGCGCGCGAATCTTTAACAGGGAGAAGGAATGGTAGCGAGACTTGTACATCCAGAACCCTTGTGGATTGATTGAGGCCGACACTTAAGGCTCAACAAATAATGAGCAAATTAACTCACGCCTTTCAACCTTGTGATCTAGGGGCGAACTTTTGCCTTTCCTGTTTTCACATTAATAAGTGTTGTCAGTGCACAGTTGAAACCTGAAGACATGTTCGTGTTCGAATAATCAATCTCAGCCGACAAATCTTAACCAGCTCCTTTGCTTGGCAATATGACTGAGAGCAGTTCGTGACTGAGGCAGGCGGTGTTTGGGAGTAGAGGAACATGTTGAGCAGGATCGTTGGTGACAATGATGGGGAGTTGAATGTCTCGCCTCTGTAGAAAGCTATGATTTTCAATAAATGGCTCTAGGGGTTCTAGGACGTTCTGCAGCCTCCATCTGCGTGTTGAGGTGGTTGTTATGGGTATGGATGTGGTGTAAGGACCACACGACAATCCAGCATAGGTTCGATAGTCGCACAGTGGGTGGATAAGCTCACGAAATAATCTTAGTGTACACTCAACTCCAGGGCCAGAGAAAGAGAGAGAGAGAGAGAGAGAGAGAGAGAGAGAGAGAGAGAGAGAGAGAGAGAGAGAGAGGGAGGGGGAGATGGAGAGAGAGTGGGAGGGAGAGAGGAGAGAGAGAAAGAGAGAAAGAGAGAGTGAGGGAGAGGGAGAGAGAGAAAGAGAGAGAGAGAGAGAGAGAGAGAGAGAGAGAGAGAGAGAGAGAGAGAGAGAGAGAGAGAGAGAGGGAAGGAGAGAGAGTGGAACCCTAAAGTTAGGTGAGAGCGAGAGAGATATTTCTTGAGGAAGGAAAAAAGCTCCAAGTTTTGATTCTTGTCTAAATTAATGAGTTAAAAATTTAACGAGTTCTTCCACTCTAGAAGAATGATCTTAGGCCTATTTTTTCAACTAAATAAATTTCCTTAAGGCAGAACATGTCTCGAAAGAGAAAGCACCAACCTCAAGCCACTAGTAAAGCCATGATTGAACCGTAGCGAGGGGCAAGGAGTATTCTGCTCACATCAGGACAGATGCCTCTAGCCACCATAATCATTATCCCTCTCTGTTGTGAGACTGCGACATCGGATGAGAACAGAAATTTACTAAATCTATAGACATTTTTACTTACGATTGATCGGTCAAGATTATTATGTTGTTTTGGGGTGAAGAGGTTATAAATAAAATTGTACAATTATGTAGAGCATCATATACAACCTGATCGCCAACGAGCCTTTCTGACTGTACATTGAAAAAATTTCGAGTCAAGCCTTTACTAAAACTTTAACATTATCTTTAGAACATTAGAATCATATTTCTTGATCCTTCCTTTGGAATTATTAATGAAGTTGAGTATTTAGATAGAAAGAGAGAGAGAGAGAGAGAGAGAGAGAGAGAGAGAGAGAGAGAGAGAGAGAGAGAGAGAGAGAGAGAGAGAGAGAGAGAGAGAGCAAAGATAGAGAAAGAGAGAGATAGAGAGAGAGACAGAAAGAGAGTGATAGAGAGAGAGGGAAATATTATGAAGAAGAAACGAGATCGACAGGAGCAAAAACGACCCTGATTCCCATTCTATTCTTAGATCGAGATACAATTTTGTTCGCACTCATTTATGACACACTGCCCTGATTGCTGACTTTTTCGAATTTTATCTGTTTATACTTCGAAATATCATCAAGACACTTTAAGTGTGTGAAAGGTATGACTATTTATATTAGTAACCACTCGACAAACTTTCTACGATCATCAATGTAAATCATTTACAACGATAATAACGATAACGACGATGACAGCAAAAAACTAATAACAACAACAACAACAACAACAACAACAACGTTAACAACAACAACAACAAATACAACAGGACATCAACAAGGGTATCAGCAACACAACTTCATGATAAAAACATACTCCTAGAAACCAAAGCAAGAGACAAAAAACCTTCAAACAACAACGATATATTTCATAGAAGCAAAAGAATTTTCAACACTTCCCAGTGACGCAGCGACTAGGGCCAAAATATCAAATTGATTCTTTAAATTATTGTATGAGGTCAAAATCTCGAAACAGAATTGAGTAGCCAGGCGTCGCAAAAGATTTCCTTTGCAAGGAAGCTGTCAGGACATGCCTTGGTGGATTAATGAACACATTGCAAAAGTTACTTATAAACTTATTTTGGGCTTTTGAAATAGTGCAACTGATTTCATTTTTCAATCGCTTGGTGTTTACCCATCACAAACATAAAATTCTCGTAAACTGCACCATTCTTCAATCATTGGTGGCTCATTTTCCTATTGCTTCCTCCAAGTTTGGTTGAACTACTGACTCATTCATTTTCAATATTTTGATTTAACAATTGATTTTTTCTTCAATAATTCACATTTAAAAAACAAAACAAAACAAAAAGAAAACAACAAAAACCATTGATTGATATTTATTCAATTTTTGATTTATTCACTGACTTATTTTATAGTTTCATTGATTAAATGATTCAATCATTCAGCGCAAAAAAAAAAAACCCGTCAGTTTTGACAAAGCTATAAAGATGATTGCATGAAAGACATCAGTAAGGATTGGGGCAGCGTTCAATTGCAAGGCCATCGAGCTCCCTTTTTGCGGGCCAGAACTGGTGATATACACATCCAACATGCTAGACATATATATATATGATGTGTTACAACCGGATGTGCTATCCTCTATATTCCACTTTAGTAGCCAAGTAGAAGCAAAGCGCTCAATATTTTTTTCTTTTCTATTTTCTGCACATTCGAAATAGACCATTCCACCGCTAAATTGTGGCCTTAGCGATGTGCCGCTCAGAGAAAAGAGTGAGAGCACACAGAGGGAGAGAGAGAGAGAGAGAGAGAGAGAGAGAGAGAGAGAGAGAGAGAGAGAGAGAGAGAGAGAGAGAGAGAGAGAGAGAGAGAGGTCGGGAAGGGGAGAGATGCCGATTAAGAGATAAAAGGAGAAAGGCAGACAATGTCAAGAAGATGAAAGCTAAAGAGATGGACAAATAGAGGGAAATTATTATTCGTATAAACTGAAAAAGAGGGTGAGAAAGACTGACAGAAAGTGTTTGAGAGAGAGAGAGAGAGAGAGAGAGAGAGAGAGAGAGAGAGAGAGAGAGAGAGAGAGAGAGAGAGAGAGAGAGAGAGAGAGAGAGAGAGAGAGAGAGAGAGAGAGGCAGGGACCAAGAGAGAGAAAGGAAGGGAGAATGACTACCAAACGACTGACATACATACATACAGGTGGGCTGACTGAAAGAACACGCGAGAGACAAAAAAAAAGGCAGGTCCGACTTGATCGGATCTCATGAAAGCCAGTCTTTAATGGGAGAGAAGGTGAAGAGGAGCAGCGCCCAATGACTGGTGTGGACTGTGGAGTGGTTTCAAGTGGAGGCTACAGGGAGGAGGAGAGGGAAGAGAGGGAGGAGCCAACACCCCCCAAAATAGGCCAGCTGGTGCGGGTTGGCCACTCCGGACCCGTCTCAACACTTTCACTCTTTTCATTAGTATGTACGTGAAATAGTTAGAAGGCTTTTAAGACTTTCCTTCACATGAGAGCTATCAAACTCTGTACCAAGTGGTGATTGCCCGTTGTGTCATCCTTTAGATGCTCAGGAACACGCTCTCTCTAGTAATTAATTCTAACTGTCCTACTAGACGCTTCAAATTTGTTTAGTAATTGGTTCGTTTAACAGACACAGCTTTGTGATGTCAAAACGCAAGGATGGGTCCGAGACGGCCTCACTATTCTTGGAAAACAACATGAAGAAAAAGATTCTGGAAAAAAAATCACAATAGCGTGAAGACCTTAGGGGAAGCTTATTTCGTACAAGTACATTAACCCATCCTTGAGCTAAAGAGTTTTCGAGGAGACACATGCACATAGGCCAGCTTTCAAATTTCACTTTACCAGACCGTTTAAAGGTTTTTATACCCCAATGACCAGGCTTCGAGAAGAATTGAAATTAATTCAGAAAAGCAATGATGCATCTTTGAGGTTTACTGACCACCTTGAGATAAGCCATCGACCACGACAGCTCAAACTCTCCGAATCAGACAAGATCTGATGGACGAAACCACTGCCGGCTAAGATGAATAAACGTAGCGTCTAGGCGAGAATGATTAGTGAACACACACGACACAAGTTCCATTACCCCTTCTTTACAGAGAAGTTTCAGCGACTTATGATCAATCATCGGTTTGTATGGCAATTACGTATACTTCGAGGTGGTTCTAGCTGTTGTTCTAAACTATGTAATGTCTTCTATTTCACTCCCAATCATAGTCTTATATCGTGAAACACCCAAGTAAAAGAGTTTCATCGTATATCAAAGAATACATTGTAGCCGTAACTTTGTTTTCACGGTAGTATTGTGGTTGAGACTGTTTTTATAATGTTGCATGCTATAGAATTCCTCGGTAATCATAATACTCTAATCGTTGTTGTCTTTATTTCAAAATTTTACTACAGCTTTTTTTCCCTTAATATTTTGATTGGCTGTTCGTGCCTTTTAATTTAATCAAACGAAAATTTCTTGTCGCATTCTCTGAACACTTGCATCTAATCAGGCCCTTCGCTCGCCATGTTGGGTAGAAAGAGCCGTACCCAGCGTCTGGACTGGATTGTTTCATGGAAACATACCATTTCATTTGACAATGTTATCACCTCCAAGATTTTGACACGAAATTCGTTTTGCACTTCAAATAAAGCCATTCAAAGTAGTCTACTCGATTGTTTAAGCTTTCCTGTAATCACACATCTACAAATTAATTATGCTGAATCTAAATTCTTGACTCTCGCTTAATCTAATCTAGATCTAAATAGATACCTTTGAACCAATCTCCACTCCATTGTGGAGGAATCAGTATTCAGTGTGATAGAATAATTTAGATCCAACTTAGACTTATCTCAGTTAGATACATGTATATGGAAACTAGATCTATGTTTCTATAGATTTTTAAAGATTTAAATTTATTTTAGACTACCTAACATTACTTTTATCTATCTTCTAAATGTTTACTTGGCCAATTTTTTTCCACTTTATAAATCTTTTATTTACAAGCTGATGTACAAGCTTTTTGTTCTATTTCTAAATTTGCCTTGCTTCAATGGGCATAAATATCATTTTGTAAATAATTGTATTTGCTGTGAAACAATGTGTCATCATAGTTGAAGGTAATATGTCTCCAATTTTCACTCCAGTTATCTGCTCAGTTCTTCTTGAGGACTGTTGCTTCAGATTAAAAAAATAAGGACGTTTTGTAAAGTTTGTATAAAAAAAAATGCCGAGACAAAAAATACAGCTTTTGCAATATTTAAAACTTGTGTCTAACATACTTAAAATAAGGTGTTTGTGTATCACACTTTTACCAGAGAATAAATGGACGGATTTAATTTCCTTACTCTGCAGTTAACAAATTTTGCTTCAAAATGAAATGTAGCAACATTTTCCTACAAAGGCATGCTACTTTTTTACATGATTTTTATTATAAATAACATTAATTATGTTTATTTCTTTTTAATTTGTCTAATTATTTATTTAATTGACATTAGGCGATTTATCTTAAACAAAAGTATTTTTTTTTACCAAAGGCGCATAAAACAGTGTTAAAATGATCTAAGATTGACATCTGTAACTTTTTAATCCTGAACAATTTTTTAACGAAAAATATAAAGTAATTACAACAAACTGTTCATTTCCTTGAAAAGATGTATTACAGACGAGGCAATATCAAAGACCTGAGACACAGAATACAACTGAGAGAAATCATAATTATGTGTCCGAGTGCAACCACTGGGAAGACAAAAATTTATGGACACTTTCTTTTTAATTTAGAAATATTTGAACATCAAATACAGACTAGAACAGCAGAGGTTATTTTGGACATTAGAAAAAATTTCCACTTGGGCACCAGTTTTTCTATAATTGATTCTTTGGTTGGATTTCCCTACACACATACAAAAAGGTCTGTTGGATAATGGTTCATGCAATAGATATATAGAAAATGTTTTAAAATCAATCTTGCACATAACACAAACAAATTCTGTTTTTTTAAATGTTTTTTTTTAATTCTACTGAAAGTCACCAAACTGTGAGTAAATAGGGCGACGTATGTAAAATTGGCTTTAGCAGTGGTGTTAAAAAAATCCCATGCAGATGACCATGTTTTACTTTCGGTCCATTGGAGCATCGAATAGATCGCATAGTCGATGCTTGCATGATCAAAATCACCACCGAATACCAGACACGGCTCCTCTTTCTGAAATACCTCTCTATACTCGGTTTTAGATTCAGATCTAAATTCTGGATTTTGTCGCGAAACAAAGATACCCTTTATAACCCTAACCCTAACCCTTTAAGGGTTAAAATCATCTATGTTGCTCCTTATAAAAACAACAAAAGGCACAATGAGAATATTATTTCATTCGTTCATTCACCCATTTCGATTCATCTTTTCTTCATGGTCTTTGAGAGATACGATCAATTTACCTTTCCCTCTGTTGTATCTGTCTCTCAATGATTTGCATAGTTCACGATAATCTGTTACTCGACAGTCATCTTGGTTGTACTCTTCGCCATGAAGACTCTCGGCGTCACCAGACAAGGACACTTGAAGACTCATTGACCTCGCGAGTAGGTTCTAATTTGACATTGTTTCTAGAGATCAGTTAGCCTTTTCGTCACTCGGGTGACAAGCGGCAAAAGGAGGGCACGGCCGGTGAACATCAGGTGGCATAACTAATCAAAGTTCCTCGAGTGGCCAGAGTGTACAGCCCAAGTCGGCAACAGGTGGCCTATGGCTCATCTCATCGCAATGCGACATGAAATCCCGGCGATGAGTCACAAATTAATTTTATACGACAATTGCTTCCGATAGAATGACGCTCAGTACAATTTGTTTCGCGTCATCACTCAAGGACCTAGTGGTATAAAATTTGCAACGTTGAGGTAGTTAGTACAAAACGGTTCCACTGACTCAGAACTGTCTACACAGTCAAGGCAGAATCTAAAGGACAGGAAACCACCAGTCTTGAGGTCCGTATACTCAAAGGTTCCTCACCTCATCCCTCATCCTCCACGCTCTTCACCTCATTTAATAGAAAATACTGCATCTTGTTTTTTGCCCCCCCCCCCCCCCCCCTCCTCCCTTAACAGATTGAATGGATTTCTCTCACGAGCTCGATGTTTGAACAGATGGTATGAAGCACCACACAGTGATGGCACTGAGAGCGCCACATATACACCGGTCTTAGTCAGAGCTGGCAATTCACACAATTTCTCTACAAATCCCAATTTTGAGGCAATGAAGTATAAACAAGGGAGGGAATGCTAATTTTTTTCCTGTCTCCGACTGCCGTTAACATTGTTGTTGCTAATCAGAGACTTGCACTGATCGGTATTAGCAATAAGCCAGACCTTCTCGTCAAATGATTGAAATTTTAAGGAATGCACAATCTTGTTATTATCTCAGAAGCCCAATTTTGAAAAGTAACATAAATGACTGGTTATTATAGAATTAACACAAAAAGGAAAAATGAGCTCTTATGTCAGTTTCTTTCCACAACTCCATGGAACTATAAGTAACTATATCTTAATACGTGTGTATAAGTCGTTTTATACCTAGCCAAATCTACGACACCCCACCCACATAATTAAGGGTTAAGTCCTTCCACAGCTTTTTGTATGAATGTCAGAGTGTGAAACCATTGATTTAGGGCGAACTTGTTGTCGCATCACTGAGATTGAAACGAGACTTTTCCTTGTAAGTACAGCCTAAATGGTGCGACCTCTCGCCTCTGACACCTTTCTAGTAGATGGTTGGCGATATCGATATGAAAAGAAAGAGGTTGCTGCTATCGATACGATTCATGATTCAAGTAGTGTATCTTTGTATGGGATTAGAGCAGCATACAACAAACTTCTTTAAAATAATAATTTATAAACACAAAAGAGAAGTTATTACTTAATTCATACACTGCAATATATTATATGTTTCTTCTTGATATTACCAATATTTTTATACATAAAGTTAGTATTTCAGCTACCAAGATATTTATAATAATTAAAAAAACAACAACAACAACAACAAAAAACAAATAACAAAAAAAAATAAAAAAAACCCAAAAAACAAAACAACAATAAACAACGAACAAACAACGAAACAAAACAAACAAAAGTAACAATATACGACAAAACTGATAAAAAACATACCATTTAATTTTTTTCCTCTTTCGTTCATAATCGTAACAACAGCAATAATAGAATAACAACAACAGCAACAACAACAATAACAATAATAATAATAATGATAATAATAATAATAATAATAATAATAATAATAATAATAATAATAATAATAATAATAATAATAATAATAATAATAATAATAATAATAATAATAATACTATCCAACAGCAACAACCAAATTTTCTACATATACTAATTTTACCACTGCTACTACTACTACTACTACTACTACTACTACTACTACTACTACTACTACTACTACTACTACTACTACTACTACTACTACTACTACTACTACTACTACTACTACTACTACTACTACTACTACTACTGCTATTATTGTCTGGAGCACTTTGTAAAATTTCTAGTCGGTTGTTGAGTTTTATTATCGATAATGATGAAGCTTCTTTATGTCGCCCAAACTATTTTAATTCATTTTAATCACAGTAGTTTGGCTTCTCGTCACCTTGCCACCCATTATCCTGCCATATAGGCCGATCTGTTTCAGCGATTTGCTTCACCAAGCCCGTGAAGATCGAGAAACAAACAGAGCGCCCCCGCTATTGTATACACCACTTTTAAAGATAAGCTCTCCAACGTTGGGGGCCAAAAAGGTGCAAGTGACTTGACTTCCTGTTGAACTCCACGACTAAAGAGTTCTATGGCATAGACGGCGCTGGCGTGTGGAATGTCGAGAAGATTGTACCCCACTGTACCTCTCTGGGTGATCCCGGTCAGGATCCGGCCCACATACACACTGGTGGGAAGATCTACTTCAGTGAGTCAGTGAAGGAAATGAGGGAAAAGGAGGAAGGGGGGGGGGGGGGGAGCGGAAGGTTAGGAGACGGTGAGGAAAGGAGAGAAGTACTGGAGAGAGAAAAGGAGAAAGGGAGGAGGAGAAAACGTATATCAGAAAGTATAAAAGAAGAGATTGATCGTATTAAAGAGAAAGATTAAGGGAAGTGTGATGATTAAAGACTTAAAGGGAGATATGGATTTCACGTTGAAGGTAATAGGATGAGCAAAAGATAAAAAAGGAAAGAAAAATAAAGCGGGGGAGGTAGGGTGAGAACAAGAATTTAGAAGGAAAAGTTTTTTTTTTTAATGCATTTCGAAAGATCAAATTTATGAAAAATAAGTTTGTTTTTGGGTTTGATATTATAGCTGCTAATCTCGTTTTGAAAGGCTCATTATAAAACATTTTCTATGATTTCCTAGGCCTTTACACGGCCTTTATATTAGTTTTGAAAAACTTATGATTGATATTAATAGAATAATTTTTTTGTGTGTGTCTTTGATCTCAACATCATTACTCTAAGGGTGGTGAAACCTTGAACCGTAACTGAGCATCATTCAATCCATTGTTTCCGTTATAAAGCCATGGGTGAGCAGAAAAGATAAAAAGAGAGCGACATGTGAAATATACAGGCAGACACCACCGCAATCTGATTGATTGATTGATTGACTGACTGACTGATTGATTGCGGCTCAGAGCCTTGACGATTCTATGCTATGGTTGTCCATTACAAGTTTTAGCTTCAGGTGGTTCCTCGCACACCTAACAAGCAAAGGAATATTATCGGTAGATCTTATTCAGTTCTCCAACACATTCTCCACCGGTAAAGATGCAGCTTGAACACATGATCCCCATAACTGAGGGCCGAGTATCTAGCCCGCGACCATCAACCGTGGAACAACTCTGAGAATCTTTTTGACCTGCCGGTGTCTATGCAAACTCCTGGATCTGTCGCAGCCTCGGCCACAGTTGATCCTGGTGGTTGACTGGAGCTCGTCTGACATCATATCACGAGATACACCATCTTAGCAAAATGATCCTCCTTGGGGAAAACTGATGCCATCTCAGAATGACTTAGTTAATATAGCGTATACCCACAGCGAAAGATTTCATGTTGACAAGCCATATCGGGGTAAACTGAAGGAAACACCGTGGCCTCAACATCCTGAATGCTGGCCGAGTCCGCGCTCTCTACTGTCAACATTACCAGCGTTTTGTGGGGCGAAAACTGCGAGCAAAAAAATTGTCAGATCAAAGCGATTTTGGATCTTAATATCGCTGCAGTCATGGGGCCAATATGAGTTGACTTTTCGTTCAAGTGACATTTCTCTTTCCTTGATGGCTAAGAGCCGAATGTATAAGACAAATATTTCTGCCATCTTATAAGCAAACCACAAAGAGGAGGGGAAGAGTCGTCTTAATCATCAATAATAGAAATGACTTGATGGAATGAATATACTAATATGATAACATTGGTGAGAGTGACAGAATAGCCCCTGAATAATGCATGTTAATCTTTTTTGTATAACTCTGTGGTCGCAGTCGTATTTTTTTCAATATATTTTTTTAGCAATTTGCTCAATTCAAATTATCAAAATGCAGACAAACCGATTTCTTTAATCAACAATCATTATTTAAAAGAAAGAACAAGTGAAAATCATTTAAAAAAAAAACATCGGAAGAGGAAATGAAATTAAAAAAAATGATTAAATAAAAACTACAAACAATACAAATTGAAAATATTTATCAACAGTTAAAAAAAGAATCGCTTTGAGTTTTCTGTGTTCTGATGAAACCTTTGTGAATAGAAGTTAAAGAATTATTCATCATATGGAGAGCACCACAGCTAGTATGGGCAAAACTGAAAACTCGATACAATTATTATATAGATTGTATTTTGTTTTTTAGTTTAAGTTTATTTTGTCCCTACTTCACGAGGTACTTGCCTCCCTTTAGTCTGTCTCCTCGCACTATGACTGTCTATCTTCTTAAGTCTGTTTTCTGTTTGACTCCAGCAGCCTGTCTCTCTGAATCTCCCTGTCTGTCTATGTCTCTATCACTGTCTCTATATCTTTCTTTCTCTCCGTCTCTCTCCCACTCTCTGTCTCTCTTCTTAATTTGTAATCGTTCTAAATTAAAATATTCACTTCTACTTCGTCTCTACTTCTCCTTCCTCCCTCTTTCTATCAATCCCTCCTCCCTTACTCCAAATTTCCACCTCCATCTACCCCCCCCCCCACCTTTTTTTTTTCCAGTCTCCAAAACCAGAGGGGGTGAGGATAGCGTGCACACCTGCGCAAATAAGGGCTGGGAACGGAAGTCAGCCCGTCCTGTAGGTGACAGCGTAGATCAAGTAGGGAGTGGGTGGCTAGAGACGGGGGCCAGTGAATGTATCTCTAGATGTGTATAGGTTTATAGGTGCTGGTCAGTGCATGTGTAAGTGAAGATGTGGGCGGATGAGAGTAGTTGGTTCAAGTTATAATTTATGCTGGTGAGTATAATGTGTTGATTTGTGCTGGTGAGTGTAATGTGTAGGTGCTGATATAATTTGTTTTGTGGGTGAGATATAACTTATGTTGGTGAGTGTATTTGTAGGTGAGATTTAATTTATGTTGGTGAGTGTATTTGTAGGTGAGATTTAATTTATGTTGGTGAGTGTATTTGTAGGTGAGATTTAATTTATGTTGGTGAGTGTATTTGTAGGTGAGATTTAATTTATGTTGGTGAGTGTATTTGTAGGTGAGATTTAATTTATGTTGGTGACTGTGTAGTTGGTGAATGTGTGTGTAGATAGTAGGATGAGTGCGGGTGAAGAAAAAGAGGACGATTCTTTACAGTGGGTGATCGAATTCATATAACAATATATTCCCAACATAAAAAATTACAATAAAAGCAGCAAAGTGTTCTCTCAATCTGAAAGCAGGCTGGGGTTCCTATCACAACTTTCCCATTAACCAGAGATCCTGGAACTTTATTTTAGCATTCACATTGACCAAATATTTTAGTGAAACTCTGACCACAGTGTGGAATGACCAATCTACTGTCAAAGATCCCAATCAGGCTTAAAACCTCTTCCTCAAAACCTTAAGGCGATTTGTTAAGATTTAAGTTGATATGACGTGGAGGAGAAATACCAGTATGTGAATCAACCGAGATCAAACGACTTAGATAAATGCTCGGAAGAAAGAGGAAAGTGCTAGATGAACAAAACTGAGTTTCAGGGATCGTAAACAGCTAAACCCGGGTTTCAGGCTCAAAATTTGAATCAGACTCGACTTGTCCCAAACCAAACATCAGACATAATTTCCAACTCTTAAGTTTTCTTAGGATTTTCATATAGACCTTAATTTAATATTCTCTGAGGGTAACTTTTCGACCTCGTTTACGGTTCCCGTAAAAATATTATGTAGAATGACATTAAAGACAGTATTCTTTCATATATTTTTTTTTATAGTGTCATTCAGAAATAAAGCCAGCAGGATAATTTGCTAATTATCCTTGAACATTTTTCATTCCTTCATAGAATACACATCTCACAATTATTTAAACACTGAAAATAAACATCCAGTTTCGGACAATGTATCCACTTTTTGAAACTCTAAGACCCGTACGGCCAGAAGAAAAGCGATACAGGGTGAAAACTCTCCATTGAGCTGCAGCAGGCTGAAGGTGTACAGAGACCACGGGAGACCACTGTGTGTGGAAGTCCTCCTCACACCATCTGATACAAGTCAAACGGTGACCGTGAAGTTATCCCTTTGTTGTGTCTTGATCAAGTTCTCTCCCCTGACAAGCAGCAGGATGCAGTGTGACCACGGATGGCCAAGTATCCAGGAGGTGAGCCTTTTGTGGCAGTCTATGTCAACAGAAGTACCGGCTGAGGCCCTCCAAGGTAACAGGACGCTAGAGGTTTCCACTTGGACAAATAGTGGAGACAATCATCATTAGCTTGCCGACTTGGTCTTTACTGCGACAGTATTGCTACATCCTCTACCCTTTATTCTCTGTAAGCTGAGCTTCAGTCTCTCTCTCTCTCTCTCTCTCTCTCTCTCTCTCTCTCTCTCTCTCTCTCTCTCTCTCTCTCTCTCTCTCTCTCTCTCTCTCTCTCTCCAGCTAATTATCTCTCAGTTTTCATACCAATGTGCTTATTCTGCCTCATGCAGTGAAGTCAGATATAAGTCTGCAGAAGTGGTTCGTAATTGTTACTCCAAATTATCTGCCTTTGAATTGATAAGCCTTAATCAAGCAATGTCGTTGTGCGCAATTACGATTTGAGTTGTCTGCATGAGGATGCGGACAATCGATATAACCTAGACCATCGTAGATCTGACAAGTGGTCAATGAGAGGAAAGTCTCTTGCCTCGCACTGTAGTTTGGTCAGATTAACTGAAGGGTATCGTAGTTTGGTTGGTCTGGGGCACGAACACCTTATGCTATACGCTTTGGGCTCGATCATATGTTTATTGGAGTTAAGGAATGAAAATATGTGTTTTGACTGGATGGAAGTTTTATTCACACCTTGGGGATTAACATACTTTAACACAGTCTTGACATGCTTTAACACATCCAATCTCTTACGGATGGAATTATAGGGTGAGCCTGATACATGAAAACTTGGATGATGAACTAAAAAGCTGTGGATATCTAGAGCATTTTTCGTTCTCATACCCAGTACTGCACAGCTGCAGTCCAGCAAACTTTGCGATACCCTGAGAGTGTCCTAAGGGCTGAGTGTACACGGAGATCGTGTCGTAACAGATCGAAATCTAAGTCTGCCAGATCTAAATCGCCTTGTTATCTGGATCTGGAATGAAGATTTAAAATCTTCATTGTTTTTCAATTTTTCATGTACAT
This sequence comes from Elysia crispata, assembly GCA_033675545.1. Lineage (NCBI taxonomy): Eukaryota > Metazoa > Mollusca > Gastropoda > Plakobranchidae > Elysia > Elysia crispata. The sequence continues at coordinate 212,930 of JAWDGP010007341.1, forward strand.
CTAGATCTAGACTAGATATTACATTTGAAATTATGACCAAAAGGTTGTTTTTGATTTTTGTTTGTTTCTTTGTTCTAGTATAAAAAGGGCTGTTACTTTTTCTTTTTCTGCAATAATCATGCTCGATCACAAAATCTTTTCAAACGTACACTTAAAGCTGAAAAATCAGGCAAAAACTAAAACTAAGTGATTGTCCTGATTCAATCTTTGTCTTACAACTTGATTCGAGAAAATGCAACTTTATATATTTGTTTTTTTTTTTTTGTGCTCTACATCATAAAAGAAAATAAAGAGGATTTTACATTTTATTTTGGACTCAGTGTGAGCACACCTCTTACTATCTTGTCAGAAAATATAATTTACATCTATCTGTTCTGAGCTATTTGACAACACACAAAAAAAAATATTAGGATATTTTAAAAAATGAAAGAAATGTGTATGTGTTGCATCCTTTGAGCGCCTTATACCATGAGACCACTTCCACAGATATTAATTGTTGGTTTTGAAAAAATTAAGATTTCATACTTTAATCTAATAAAGTTTATTCCTAGCCTCAACAGGAAAAACGGGGAAATATGAGAATTTTCACTTACAAGTACAGATCAGGAGTTGGGACTGTGATGATGCATTTCTGATTTCTCTACTTTTTATCTTATTGTTAACTTGGAATGACATTGTTAGATTTTTAGTTTGGCTTCGTAGGTGAGTACAGCCGGGAACAGAAACTTCGTGTTGTTTATGGTTGGAGGAGTAAATCGGGAGTAGGATCTCTCTCCACCTTAACCTCCAACCTCCCCCCTCCATATCAGCCCAACCCACCACCACCCCCTATCTCCCCCACCCCTCCTTCCTTCCATTCCCCTATCCCGTGTCCCTATGAAAACGAATTTAACGAATTCCTTCAGCGGCAGTGAGATGAAATCGGGGGCCGGAAGGGGTGGAAATTTTCTGTGGAAAGAATAAAAAAGCAAGTGCTCAAGTCAGACTGTTCTCGGTGAAGAGGTTTTGACCTGGGGCGACGAACTGATGAGCTCACCAACCGAAGCGAAGCCCAATCATGTTAGATCAATTTAGCCAAGAGATCGATAAATCGAGAAGGCAAGCAAATTCCGCCCTCCAGTCAAGTTTACCATCTCACGCCTGACTCAAGAAAAGCAAGCGCCCTGGGGCGTATCGATTAGAATTCAAAACTAATCGATAAATCACTCAGCTGACGGCAACAATTTTCATCGTCACGCATGCGCGTCGAGTCTTCAGCCGAGCTCTTACCACAGCTCTATTTTTTTTTTGTGTGTTTTCAGATTGCGTGAAAAGAAGCGAAATGAATAGTGACGTCTGGGCACTAAGGAGATAAGTGGATTTATTTCATTGTTTCTTTCAGCTGTGCGGAGGATGGATTGGTGCGGGCTGAAGATTGAAAAAAAAATTACAGTCACGGGGCACGGTAGAAGGATGAGGGAAAAAGATTGAGGGTTGGTAGAGCGTTAATGGTAAATTTTAAACTTGTCAATCTTGAAAAATTCAAAAGACCATAACCTCCAACACCATCACGAAAAACAACAACAGCAGCAGCAACAGCAGCAACAACGACAATAAAATAATAGTGTAAATAAACGATAGTAAAAAAATAATCAGCACCTGCGGCTTAAAATCCCTGCATGGAATGCATCCTATATGTTCTCTTTGTCGCTCTACATTAAACTCACATCACGGGGACATGAGTTTTTTGCGACCAGACCTTAGGCTATAGACAACTTTGATGAGACCAGACCTTAGGCTATAGACAACTTTGATGAGACCAGACCTTAGGCTATAGACAACTTTGATGAGACCAGACCTTAGGCTATAGACAACTTTGATGAGACCAGACCTTAGGCTATAGACAACTTTGATGAGACCAGACCTTAGGCTATAGACAACTTTGATGAGACCAGACCTTAGGCTATAGACAACTTTGATGAGACCAGACCTTAGGCTATAGACAACTTTGATGAGACCAGACCTTAGACTATAGACAACTTTGATGAGACCAGACCTTAGGCTATAGACAACTTTGATGAGACCAGACCTTAGGCTATAGACAACTTTGATGAGACCAGACCTTAGGCTATAGACAACTTTGATGAGACCAGACCTTAGGCTATAGACCTTTGATGAGACCAAACCAGAGGATCAGAGATTTAGAGTTTTTTTTAATAATACCATTTAAATTTTCTTTAAAAGTCACTAGTGTGTACATAAACAGAATGGTAAAATACCTTGAGATGCATGCATGGAAGGCATCCTATGATGGCATCGAGTCTATTGGGTGATGGAATACGAGGTCTTTCCGAAAAGGAATTTACCAGCTATTTACAAGCATAGCCGTTAATCTTCCAACGTGTATCGAAGACTTGATAACTTCATGGGATTCAAGGAGAAAGGCAAGATTTAAATATTCTCTTTAATTCGGTAGATCTTCGCAAGTGACTCGAGAGTTGAAAAGTTATGGGAAACTCCCAAAATTAACTGGGCAGAACGGTTGGCGTTAATTGAGCAACTCGATGTTTATCGATTCCAATAACTTCCACCTGCTAACCACGCCAGCACGCATGCGCCGTGCCACGCTGGCCAATCAAGCGGCTTACAGATGGGAACATTTCTCAACATCATATTTCCATGTACATGGGCTGAGAAAGACATTGAAATTGATGGAATTTTTCAATAGAACAAGAAAAAGGAAGATAAAGAGAGCGGAATAGGATAAGAGAAGAGAAAATAGTGAGAGAATGGGAGATTTTTAAAGAAAGATGTATTTAAATGACAAATATTTTTTTTTCTTGCCTCATATTCTATTCTCATTCTAATTTTCTCTCTCTCTCTCTCTCTCTCTCTCTCTCTCTCTCTCTCTCTCTCTCTCTCTCTCTCTCTCTCTCTCTCTCTCTTTCTCTCTGCCTCTATCTCTCTCTTTCTCTGATTCACTCTCTCTTTTTCTCCTAATCTTTGAGATACAAGGGCTTTTATTAATTTTGTTTGTTTCTTTTTTTTGTTTTTGGTTGTTTTATATTGCTGTTTTTTTGTAGGCGGAGAAGAGGATTTGACTGCAGTAGGTAAAAATATCAATACATCCTAACAGCCTTGCCGATATCCTCCAGCTCTACACAACTTGCTGACGTACTGCCCTGTTGAAGTGTAATACACAAACACTGGAAGACCTATAAAAGTAGGATTGTATTTACCCAGGTATTACCTCTTACAGTACGCTCATAAGTAGCAAGCTTTACCAAATAGGAAAAGTTATGAACTTTTGAACAATCGGATTTTCTATTCAAAATAAGATTAGAGGCCTGTTTTGATTTGGCCTGTTTACATAGTGAAGCTTGAGAGGAGCTAGCGAGCTACTGGGTAACAAGCACTCACGCTCAAATCGGCCAGCAATCTCTGTAATTCTCTTACTGTTTGCATAAGATCTGGAGTGAGGCAGACCGCACGGCGCACAGTAGAGCCGGGGTTCAAAACATCAGAGCTAAGTGGATCAGCGAGCAAAATTCAATAGAAGTTAACGTAATAGACTGCACCAAACTACCGGCCACTCGAGCTGCTCGGTCGCTGGGCGAAGAAAGAAAGCAAGATTGATCAATTCGATCGCGTAGACCATCGATTATTGCAGTAAGGAAACCCAAGGAAGTCCAGGCCTGAGTCCAACTATCAATCAACAGCCCGGGAAGAGAGACCAGCTATTCAGTATAAGCCGATTGTCAATGAAAACGAATGCACTGACTTGGCGTGGTGAAGTTATTGATTAGAACTCAAAGTCTATCGGGCGAATCAATCAGTGAGTTCTGGCGGTAAACACAGAGTTTGCGTGGAGCGGCGGCCGGAGGACGCCTCATAATGTGATTAAGGGAGGAATATAGGCTTGATCTGGAGGGATGAGGACCTCGGAGAGGGGAGGCGGAAGGTGGAGGGAGGAGATAGCGTGGAGAAGTTGGACAGGAATAGGATTGGCAGAGAGAAGGAAGATGATGCAAAGGAGTAAAGAGGTAAAAAGGAGGCTGGGAAAGAAAAAAGGGCTGAGGTATGGATGTGGGGAGAGTAAGGGGACGTAAAAGGGGAGAGGTAGGAGGGAGGAAAAGATGATAGAGATTACCAGCAACTGGATGGAAAGGAAAATAATGTAGGAGAGGGGAGGGGGAAGCATGAAAGGAATTACAGGTAAAGAGAGAAAGGGGTGAGGAGGAGGTGGAGAAGATAGCGAGGAATGGTAGGAATGGATTTGGTTGAAAAACGGACAAGAAATTAGGAATAAAGGGGATGGAGACAGTAAGGGAAACGATTTAGTGCAGATATAGGATTAGAGGTGAAGGAACAGATAGAAGACGTTGATGATGTTTTAGACGGAACGGAAGAAAAGGAAAGGATAGGACTGGTGAGTGCAGTAGTAATAGTGGAAGGGAGAATATTGTTTGTTTGATATGGCCCGCCCACAACTTGGGATTTTAGTGAATATCAAACAAGAGATAGTCGAGAGAGGAGACCCTAACCTCACGCAGAGACGGTGTACGGATCGAACTTGCGAGTGATCATCCTTTGAGTATCCAGACGAATATTCTAATTCCACAGCCACCGGCGAAGAGGGAGAAGCAGTAAAGGCACTGATGTTTCGAGGAAAGGAATAGAGTGATAAGATGTGTTGGAAATAGAGAAGGAAGGAAAGAATTCAAGTTGAAAATAGATGAAAATGGAGCAGAGCAGATTGGGAAAGGATTAGAGTTTTTGCGATGGATTCGATTCAATTTTCTTTATCGTTTGTTTTTTTACTTTCGTGGTATTAGAAGTATTGAGTACATTACACTTTCAAGTGTATATTCTAAATTTTAAACGTTATTGTATCAACACAATAGTACTGTAGTATACGGTTTAACACCCTATTATCACAGCAGACTTGCTCAGGAGGGTGTCTTTTCATTGTACCAAAAGGAAATAATTAACGATACTGCTTGAATGACCATTTAACTGCAGCGTGCATTTATCTTGCGTGCGTCTATCCGATTATTTCTGTATGTTAGGAGTATGACATCAGTGACCGCAGCATCTTAATTCCAAAAGATTTTTCTCTCTCTTTCACTCATTTGAAATGGTTTGATCAATCATTGTAAATGTTTATATGGGTTATTAGTGATAAATTTCTCCAGTAATCAATTTTTCACCGCTCATTTTCTCAATTCGCTGGCATGAACCGCAATGGTATGGGATATTGTTCAATTCGTATACGAAGCCAATGAAGCCAATCGTTTGAAGCAATTAAGAGAAATATTGATTGTTATTTTATCAGACCTCTAACCTTTGCACTTTCACTTTTCTAACTTTGCTTAAAGTTTCAATCTAAGCTGGAAAAACAGTACAAAAATCTCACAGAATCTAATTTATAATGTCTCAACTTGACGTGGTAACAAAATGATAAAACTAAAATGAGCGGAGCAGCCTGAGTTACACTCCAGCCCCTTCCTTTGGTTTCTCGCAGAGAGAATTTCGAGAACGCTACTATCATTGTTTTCAAAATAATTGTCTCTTTATACAGTTTTGCTCCATACCATATTTCAAATATTGTTTTTGCTCTTGAGCCAAGTATTATCATCTTTCTTCCTCCAACCCATGTCCTTAAGTGCTAGAAGTAGGCGGGACCACACTTAAAGACCGTATGGGGGCGTTTGGCGGCTGTAGCCAGGGTCCAGACCATCTCTTTGCTGGTTGCCAGGGTACACTCCGCTCAGCTCGACCTGATCGAACCCCCCGCGGGCGCTGATTAACGGATGCGGCGGCAAAGATCACACCTTGATGGGGAGCTTTTGTCTCTGGCATCTTACCCGTCCTTCAATTTCAAAACAACATCACTATTGTGATACTTTAGTGGGCGGAGATGTTCGACCCCGCCCATTCTGAGTAAAAAGACAAGGGGTTGGTGGTGATCGTGGGGATCTGGTTGGTCTGGTGTGGAGGAAGAGAGGAGAGAGGCTAGGATCATCTTTTGTTGAAGACTCCAGTGTGCCAGAGAACATTTGCCGAACGTCTTGTTCCTGGCTAGATAGCCTATGTTTGGAGTCATAGTGAAGTTTGTTTAGAGAAACTGTGAGTCGAGGCCAATCGCATTCTTCAGAGACAACGTCAGAGAATGAGGGAACAATTAAGTAACAAATTGCGGAGCAGAATTAAGATTGAAGAGAGTGTGGGAGAGAGAGCGTGAGATAGACAGAGAGAGAGAGAGAGGAAGAGAAAGAGAGAGAGAGAGAGACAGAGAGAGAGAGAAACAGAGAGAGAGAAAGAGAGAGAGAGATAGAAAGAGAGAGAAAAAGAGAGAGAGAGAAAGAGAGAGAGAGAGAGAGAGAGAGAGAGAGAGAGAGAGAGAGAGAGAGAGAGAGAGAGAGAGAGAGAGAGAGAGAGAGAGAGAGAGAGAGAGAGAGAGAGAGAGAGAGAGAGAGAGAGAGAGAGAGAGAGAGAGAGAGAGCGCCGGAGACAGACCAGCTTTCCAACCATCTTGTTCAGTGCAGCGCCCGAGGCGATCATTTTGGCTCAGCTCGACATTCTGCTCTAGAGGGAGAAACAAAAAGACAAAAGGCGAGGTTCCATAGGACATAATCACTCTGCTTTTGTCGAGGTGGCAGGGCAGCGAGGAACCCTGCGGGGAGATACCGCCTCGGTGATGAGGACACCGCTTGTCCCCACCCAGGCTGGTTGTTGTCGGCCAAATGCCCGTCCGCTGCCTGGCTGCGGAAGTCCCCGGGCGCCACACAAGGCCGGAGTGTGTCTAGAGGTCTCCATGATAGTTAATTGTAAGTTCAATAAACTCGACAGCACAATACGGCTTCTGACACCGGCAAACACATTTCACATTCACGCCACTCTACAACGGAAAATTTCCCTTCATATTAAAATACCTTTTATGAGGAAAGATGAGGTTTCAACCAAATTCTGATATCAAGAGTATAAAAACAACAAAGCTGTTTCTGATGGATCTGATCGCCAGCTGTGCTGCCTTCATACATTAACATACCAAGACCAAAAATCACAATTTCTCCAACTACGATCTTACCTAAAATTTGCGAAGATTTTACGTGACGAAATTTGCTATGAGAGGATATAAATTTTTTTAAAGGAACATGAATGAAATGAATTTAAAAGCAAATTAGCAATAACAAAGAAAAGAAAAATATTTGAATGCAAATGCATCGCAGAATATTATTATAGTGATCATAACCATGACGGTAAAACAAAATATTGCAAAGTGAAAAGAAATACCTCGGATCGCTCAGATTAGGAGAAACGAGACATTACCAGACAAAATAATGTTTTTTAATTTACCCGGCCTTCCGAATGCTGTCAAACCCAAAATTTATCACCGCACATCTGGTGCATGGTTGAGTAGAATTTTTTTTTTTTCCAAAGAAGCCATTATGAAAGAACTGAACATCAGAATTAAGGCCAGATAAAACCGCTGAGTTCTCTGTCCCCTAGAACTATTCCTCAGCTTACTGGGATCGCTAAACAATTCCACCATCAGCAGCAGCAGCTAAAGAGAGCGGTTCACGGACAAACCGGGATACAGCCATGGCGAGAACGGACTGCCGGAAACAGCAATCACTTCACCTGCGTGTGCGCATGTCAACCTGGACCGAGAGCATCAGGTTCCGGTGACGGCCCAGCCGCAGGCTATTTTCAGACATGGAAACACACTTCCCACCTTGTTGTTCTGGTCTGATTAACGGAGCTTCCACGGCCTGGTCTCGCCCTGAGTCTGACGATAATTCCGGCGAGAGCTTGAAACCGAATCTGGAGACGCCTCGTTCGCTCCGCTTGTCTTCCACAGTTTGGTAAACTAGTCCAATCTCTGTTTCACAGAAAATCAAAAGTTAAAATGTTATCCCGTGTAGCAGGGAACAATTACTTTTGCGCCGATTGAAACAAAGTCGATTCTTATTGAATTATCAATAACAGAATTTGCATATTTTCCCCTCATTAATTTGTTTTTTAAAAAGTAAATTAACGGACGCATAATAGTATTCTTATCTCTGTCTCGGTTGAAAAAGAACGTAGAATCCCAAGTGGATAACAGAAAAACGCATTATCAAAACAAAACGTATGAAAAAAAGAATCTAAAGTCAAAACATCCAAGCAGCTGTGCATTCAGTGGAAACGACTGGATGGGGTTCACGCTGTGCTGAGATTATGGTGTCTATTTGACCCTCTCGACCTATCATGACACTCTGTGCAGAACTTGAGGTTCACACTGTGCTGAGATTATGGTGTCTATTTGATCCTCTCGACCTATAATGACACTCTGTGCAGAACTTCGGATCTGCGTGGCTCACGATCTGTCCTCATAGACTGGGAGGACAGAAATTTCGTCCGTCACAATTTTATGTGACTCAATCATGATAAATTGCTAAAAGATGTGCTGTTTCTCTTTCCTAGCCACCGCTGCACCAAACCGACCGGAGCATCTTTAAGCCTGATCATTTCAAGGTGAGAAAAATGTAATCATCACACCTGCTTTGGCCCGAAGTATCACATACCAATTAATTGACTTTCAGCCTATGATCGCCTTCGTGAGAATTTTTATCTGACCTCAGAATTATACTCAATTACTTTTTGTAGAGAATTTTACGAAATCAAACAAAATAGTTCCAAAGCTTTCAAATTTAATAGGAAGGATAATTAAAAAAAAATATTATTCAATAATGCTTACACTGTACTATAGTTCATGGGATAACAAATCATTTTCACGTTCAGAAACTAAGAGACTAAAATACTAAATGGGGTAAGGGGGGGGGGGGGGGGAAATAAAAAAAAAAAAAAGCGTGAGACTTATAATTTTGTCTTCCTAATACTGTACCCAATGATGCACTTACTGCTGATGTCAAGTTTTACCATCGCTTATTTTAAAAAGAATTCAGAGTAACATCAAGAACATCAACAACAACAACAACAACAACAACAACAACAATAATAATAATAATAATAATAATAATAATAATAATAATAATAATAATAATAATAATAATAATAATAATAATAATAATAATAATAATAACAACAACAACAACATCAACAGAGATTATTTCTAAAGCTCTCTACCTAAAAATGCAACTCAGAGCGCTTATACTCTTTAAAATCTTATTAAAAAAGAACATAACATTGAGAAATCAACAACATGTTTGGATACAAGAACATGAATATATACATGAACTTATTGTACAGAAGAATTTTGGAAAGAAATAAAAATCTCATGTTTTTCTTCGCTGTTCAAACTTGTCATGTTTAGAACAAGTACCACTCGACCCTGACTCCAGAGCCGACCCTTTCTTAAAAATCGCTTTCCGAAAGAAAGAAACAATTCTTAATTTTCAGTCATTGTATACTGTGAAAAAACTTTTTTGTCTTGTTTGTCCCATTATTTACTAATCCTTTAGCATACTATGGAAATTGAAAGAAGCTGTGAAACTTTACCAAAATCAATGAACAGCCAAGCAAATATCATATCTTTTTACTAGGATTTCATTTACTTATTCATCAAAAGCGAGTTTTGAACGTTGGATAGAGAGACCTCTATGCCATTGGCTGAATGATCAATTTGGTCATCACTGCAGTTCCTGACCAGTGGATTAAGGTTTCAGTCCTCCTGTAGATCAAGTAATATAACTATCGCTTCTGTTTGTTTGTGTATTGCTCGATATATAACAGAAAACTAAAGCTTTGTTTATTTTACATTCCAGATACAGTTAATCAGCAACGGATTCATTGCTTCTACTTCCGTTGATCTTATGGAGAGTTTTCAAACAATCAAAAAGGGAGAGTGGGGTTCTCTATAAAACCTATCAATGTTGCTCCATGTTACTGCGATAAGGACCACCGTACATAAAAATTATGCGGCTGGTTAAAACATCAGCCTGGACCTTTCTGGGACTCTTCTTCCAAGGACGCTGTCACGCCGTGATCTACGGTAGGATGGCGCCATGGAAGGCTGGATTAGCCGCGAAGTCTAAAACTATCGATTGATTGCTCGGGAAATGGCGTAGCGAGTTTATTGCTATAATTCTGCAAAAGATTCAAGGGGAAGCCTCAGAAAACCACACACTGATGCCAGGAATATGAAAATGAGAAGAACTACCGAAAACCAATAAATGGGATTTTCTTTAAGATAGAGTAACTAAAGAGACGGATAACTACTGAAGGACATTAAGGTGCCAATCTATTGCCAGACGTTTTTTTGAGATTTCTAAACAATGCTTTTAGTCTTGATCATTGAATACCAGTGTCTCTAATCTGAGGAATCTTCTCTATGAAATCTAAAATATTAACCTGTTGAATGTCTCAGAAACATAAGCTGTTGATGGGACAGATCAACTATCCTGACTTTCCTAGGATAGATATCTCAGCCCCCCTCCCCTCTTTCTCTCTCTTTGTCTGTCTGTCTGTCTGTCTGTCTGTCTGTCTCTCTCTCTCTCTCTCTCTCTCTCTCTCTCTCTCTCTCTCTCTCTCTCTCTCAGCTGCCATCATCTCCGGGTGCTGGTTCTTTAACACCGGGTGGGCTGATCGCCTCACCCCTGGCGAGAGCGTCTTTAGCCTGCAAATCAAACATCTTTTTTTCCCCTTCCGAGATTCAACTATCGCGGCGGGAAGAGGCCTGGCTAGGAACTCCCCGAGACTAAAAGACTTTTCCGACAAAATCAACACGACCGTGACACTGTGCTGGCGCGAACAGGCCTGGCCGATGTGTTTGAACAAATCCGGCGGATACATATACCTTTTCAGACTGAAGCCCCGCCGTGTTTTCAGATGTAATATTTAGCTGTAGATGTGAGCAGTGAGTGTCGAGCGGTGATTATGCGAGTCAACAGAGATGTAAACAGTGGATGGAGGCATCCAGGGGAATAGGGAGGCGGCCAGCTCGCTATTCAATCTCTTCTCTAAACACACTGGTCGCAGTATGAGGTGAAGAGACGAGAATTTATATGCAAAAGTTAACATGAACAAGGTGGCTGTAGGATAGATGCGTGTATGCCTATTATGAGAGAATGTTCAGCTAGGTAAAGGCTGAAGTGTACCCAGTAATGTGTTTTGCATCCCTTAAGTTTCCCAAAGAAGAGAACCTGATACGCGGAAAACAAAAGAAAGAAAAAGGCTCAGGTGTTTGACATTTTAGTATGGCAGACACAGAAAAGGTGACAAAAATGTAGAGGGAAATACGAGAGAGGAAATATTTTTTAAATCGCTCTCTGAATTCATAATGATTGGCCTAGATTTAAACACGTTTAATACACACAAAGATAGGAACATACTTTATGCATCAGTTTAGTTGAACAAATGAAATCGGCAATAAAATAATGCTATACGATTGGCTCAACTCGAGAGGAAGTAAGTCAAGAGATATGCAAAGCAGAAAATGTATCGTTGAGAAAATGACTCTTTAAGGATGGTGAATTATTGATAATTCTTCTTTTATTGGCGCTGTTGTAAATACTGGTTCTGATGCTGATGGTTGCATTGACGATGGTTTCATGGATTGGTGCTAGTGGCGGTAGTGAAGAAAATGTTGATCGTGATAAACCGGATGTTTCGTCGTAAACGGTACGAGATGACTTGCTTTAACCTACAAAAAAATGTGTTTATATCGCCGAACCTGAAAGCTGACGCATGTGTTAAAGCAAAAACAATCAAGAGTGTTGGGCTACCGACTTCTGTAACCCAGATCCGAGCATGTTCCATCCCCTCCAGTGATACACAGATATTGCATTTCGTTCCTCACGATCTCATCAAACTTTGCGACATACATATTTTTCCTCCTAAAATCAATTTTTTATATAATGAAAATTGGATGAGAATAATGTTCATAGGAAAAATTTATAAGACAAATCAGTCAAGAAAGTCAGTGAAGAGTTTAGAAAATAAACTAGAAAACTTAAGTTGACGAAGCCAGGTCCAAGTGTCATTCTAACATTAATCAAACCGATAATTGGCGGCGTAAAATTAGTGTAACATCGTCCAGTTTTAACCAACGAATCTTAAGAATGATCCTCCAAACTCAAGCTTTCTTATCGGTAGTTATTTCAAATCTCTACAGGAAAAAAGCTAGCGCCAGGTCTCCAGTGAGATAACATTTTCTGCACGTCCCTGTTTCGTCATCTCTTTGTATTTTTATATATATATATATATATATATATATATATATATATATATATATATATATATATATATATGTGTGTGTGTGTGTGTGTGTGTGTTTATATATATATATATATATATATATATATATATATATATATATATATATATATATTTGATGTCTTTCCAAAGAGCACTAAAATAATATGCCTGAAACAATGCTCCAAGATAGTTTAAGCAGAAAGATCTAAGTCTCACACAAAGCCATTATGACATCTCGAGTATTTTATGCCCCGCTGGGAGTATTTTCATAGATTTGATAGAGCTAGGGTATTAGAGGACAAAGAGGACTAAGTAAAGAAGTTAAATCATAAAGCTATGTCCACTTCATCGCAACAAAATTATCCGTAGGAACATTTCAACGGTTGACGAGAGATTGGCCTCTAACAAATCACTGCTCTCTCTCTCTCTCTCTCTCTCTCTCTCTCTCTCTCTCTCTCTCTCTCTCTCTCTCCCTCTCTCTCTCTCTCTCTCCCTCTCCCTCTCTCCCTCTCTCTGTCTCTCTGTCTCTTTCTCTGTCTCTTTCTCTGTCTCTTTCTCTCTCTCTCTCTCTCTCTCTCTCTCTCTCTCTCTCTCTCTCTTTCTTTCTCTCTGTCTCTCTCTCCCAGCTCTCTCTAACTCTCTCTCTCTGGAGGCGTGGACGAAACATTGACAGGCTCCCTGCCTGACTTAAGAGTTTTCATTCTCCTGTTGAAAATCTATAATCTTCAACATTTTTACAATAAAGGCATATAATTATGTCTTGAAACCACTCCAACAGTTTGTTTTAATGCCGCATCCATTATGAAGACAGCCACTGTCGTGTGGTGAACCACTCGCGGCCCTCCCTACAGTTTACCCACCTAGACTGGAGGTTATGCAGGCGAGGAGCCCTTCGAGCCTGAGACTAGCCATTGACACTTGCAGGGATGAGCTCTTGAGAATGGCAAGAGCATCGCTCTACAGCCCCTTTCAACATGTTTGATTTGTCTAGTTCTGAAATAATAATAATATAGGTTATTGCATGCATGCCGAGGCTGGGGGCCTGCTGTGATCAGCTAGTGTGGAGGAGAGGAGAGAGGTCCAGGGTTTGTGGAGTATGTATTTAGACCAGGTCACATGCCCTGTCTCCACATTGCTAGGGGTTTTTAACAGTCTGAGGCAAACCACGTTTTCAAAAGTGAAGATTTGAATGTAAAACTTCGAGTGTTTCACGAAACGACATTCTCAAGGATGGGGTCTTTAAAAGTCACCCGGAGCCATGGGAGAGAAGGCAGGTGAATTTAGGCAATGTCTGTAAACATTGTTGGTTACAAAATCCAAGCAACTAAGAAGAACAAGCACGTTTGCCAACTGTTTTACATCTTAATTATAAAAAAGAGCTGGGAGAGAGAGAGAGAGAAAAAAAAAGAGAGAGAGAGAGACACACACACACATACACACCCATACAGCAAAGGGAAGTGGAAAGGGCAGGGGATACGAAGACAAGGGTCTGGAAACAAAAAGAAAAATGGGTGAAAAAAGGAAGTATAAAGAAAACCAAGATGCAAAGGGACAAAATAAAAAGAATGGCAAAGAGGAAGGAAGAGAAGAGACAAAAGGAGGAATAAGAGAAGGATGGGGAGGAAGAGAAGGAATGGGGATAAATAGGAGAGAGAAAGGAGGAAGATCCAAAAAGATGTGAAGAGCTTAGGTCTCCGATGAGCTGTCAACTGAAGAGGGCCGGAGACCATGGTGATCACAGGCAGCCCGCTCTCTGCGCATGTCAGGAAGCTGTAAAGCTAGACTGGGCTGATTGACTGGCCTGGTGTCAAGCACCTGGTGTGGTGTGGAGATTCGCACCTGGTCAGAATCTATCTTGACTCGACATTCACACAATATCTGACAAAATATGAAAAAAAAAAAAAAGGATCAGACATTAAACTTTTTTTTCACCTAAAATATTCTCTAGGAGGTATGGAGTAGTTTTTTAACTACCTAACGTACAACTATGTCGCACTGGGAATCTAACACGGGGATGACGTTCAAGACCCTTTAAAGCTTCTGTCAAGATCTGGGCATGAGTATAAATTTTCTTTTTAATATAATAATAATTTTTAAGAAAAACTTAAACGTATCCAGGGCAGCCATGTGATATCACAACTGTATTCGCAAACGGATAAACATGTTTTAAAAGAATAGAATTTGGCTAGCTTGTCAAAAAATCTAAATTTAGTCCTGTGACCAATTCATGGAAAGGAAGTTTTCGAGCTCTCCTTTGAGTTTTTATAGTTAAGGTCAACAATCCTAATTTGGGTACTAATGAAACAACTTATCTATCAATCAATAAGAATTTTAAAAAAATTAGTAATGGATCTTGTTTATGGCAGTAGTTCACATTCAATACCCTAAATCATTTCTCTAAAATCTAAACATGACTCCCACATTCATAGACTGTCCCTTGAATTTTTAAATTTTTGTTTTGAAAATAGAAGTCTTTATCCAAAACATGCCATGAATGAAGACTGCTCTAGTTCAACAATTTTAGTCTAGATAGGTCGATTTTTTATTCTAACTTTACAATTTTTAAAAAATACGGATCCAGGTTAAATATATTGATATTGCCGTTTTTCTTGGAATACACAGTGAATTTTAACGAAAGTCGTCGTGTTCGTTACTTTCAGACAAAAAGGAAAATCATTATTTCGGATGGATGAAGATGATAAACAGAATCATGTGGATATGTTAATATCGCATAAATTAAAGACTAACTTTATGTTTGGTACAGAACCGCCAAAATAAAAAGACTAAAAAAAAAAAAAAAAAAAAAAAAAAAAAAAGCAGTCAGTGCAGAATGAATCTGTCAGGTTTGATCATCTAATTTTCGGACCTAAAAAAAATTGTTTTTAAAAATCCTGTAATTTTGTACGACTGAACTCTAACATATATAGAGTTCCAGTCTTTTATTGCTCTTTATTATATCGTGGTGGCTAAAACAAAATAACAAACATCATTACAAACACTTGATAAATATGCTTGACGGATTGTGTAAAGTAAGCATATAATTATGCAGATATGTTTTATAGTTCACAATACATTGTAACATGCGACTTAAGATTTTCGAAATATTAAGCTCAGGATTTTTGTATTGAGTTACACACTCCCAAAACTTCATATTGAGACTCACAGTGAGATAACAACAGAAGATTGCGTTAAGTCCTCTAAGAGCCATTATCCAATCTCTCCTTGAGGAGTGTTAGACTTCTCCGGCCTCACCTGACAATCTGTGGCCACATTGATTATAGTCAGGGGTTCTAACGTGTCAAGTGTATTCTTCCAATACCGTGTATTGTGAACTGTGAGAACAAGAGCTCTAGAGCTGGTAGATGAAACCCTTTTCTATCTAGGTCGTCGAGCTAGCAGAGCACACATCATTTCATTAGCTTCTCGCTGTTCTCAAGCATCCTCGCCCAGGATTTCTCCCGAAACTTTGGGGACATTTCTGAGTCTAGAGCTGAACAAGATGGTGATGGGCTGGAAAATTTCGAAATATTTATAACGTAAATTAGTGATTTATATTTGATTATTTTTTGCTTAACTGTCAAAGAACTCAATTATACCCTAAGAGCTGCATTGAAAGATAAAAAAAATTCTGTGGAAAAGGAAACGGATTAACAATGCGGGTGTGTGGTTTGTGCGTGAGAGAGCGGATGAGAGGCAATCAGATAGACACTGACAGACATATTGGCAAAGAGAGGAGTGAAAGTTTGCAGATACAGGGAAAGGAAGAGTAAATTAGAGATATTGGGTGAGAGAGAGAGAGAGAGAGAGAGAGAGAGAGAGAGAGAGAGAGAGAGAGAGAGAGAGAGAGAGAGAGAGAGAGAGAGAGGATGGGGAAAGACCACAAGGCTCAGCAGCATGACTAAGCTATCTTCATTTCTCACCTATGTAACGAAATTTTTTATCTTCTACCACACTCCCACAACTTATTTATCATTAACAATCAGAGAATATCCTAACGGACAGGATACAGATGTAATCCGACGCTAAACTTATTAACCACGGATATTTGAGTTGAACCTGTTATGAAAATTCCTTGCAGTTGTAAGTTTAACACTTTAGCATCTCGACCATTAATCCGTAGAGTCTTATATTATGAGAATCTTGTACCTCAGAGGGGCGAGGAACGAAAACATGGGGCGCTCTTGTTTCGGCAATATTTATCTGGTTGTCAGCAATATACACAAGAAGTCTCTACCTCCTCGTCCTCCTGCTCCTTCTCTCTCTCTCTCTCTCTCTCTCTCTCTCTCTCTCTCTCTCTCTCTCTCTCTCTCTCTCTCTCTCTCTCTCTCTCTCTCTCTCTCTCTCTCTCTCTCTCTCTCTCTCTCTCTCTCTCTCTCTCTCTCTCTCTCTCTCTCTCTCTCCCCCTCTCTTTCAGCCTGAAGAACTGGAGCCGAGACAAGACGGGAACTAACTTACTTGATTCAGTCTTCTGCAACTTCTCACAGATTTCTCGCTCGAGGTTGTCGTATTGCTGCAGGATAGACCCACAAAATCATTGCCGCTTTAGACGATTTACCTTGTAAGCGAAAAGGATCTTTCTCCTAGTCAGCACCTGAGGTTTCATAGTTTTAGCCCTGGAACTGGAAGGCTTCGAAGTTTCTGTAACACGATCTTCCCTGGTCTCCCATCTGTGTCCTCTGTAACAGGAGACACCCAGTCAAACTTCAGGAAGAATGAACCAGTAGAAGGTGTTGGGTGTGAGTGGAGAGGGCTAGGGTGTGACAAGGTTGTCTATGATGACGTGCCAAGTTGCTTGGACTCGGCCTGTGACCCCCTGGGGGCACATCCCTCTCTCGGTAGTACTCATCTACACAACATTAGCACTCGCGGACAAAGGGAAACCTCGTGAGAAGCCGTCCAGAGCCCCACTCATCGCTTCCACACCGGGCCCTCTTCTCTCGTTCCTTCAGGAATAATTTCAACATCTTCGGATCCCCACTTGTGTTTACTCCTCGGCCATTTTTTTTTCTGATCTTACCGTCTCTCTCACTTTCTACTATTATTTCTCCACACTCTGTATCTTAATTTTTTTTCCTCGATTGTTCTTCCTTCTTCATTCTCTCTCACACTCACACCTTCCTAGATCCATTGCTTTCAGTAGAGCAGCATAGCTCTCCCTGACTCGCTTCATCACAGACCAGCACCCGGTAGTTGAGATAAACTAAACAAACAGCGCAGCACCTGCTCACTACCACCGGGACTTGTGGACACCGAGACTTGAGCCATCCACCCTCCATGGCTGGTCAGAACTGCCGGAGGGAACTGGCCTTGTTTACCTCGGGCACTGGACGAGTGGACTCACTCCGCGGCTAGTCTCAGATCCACCTCACAGACCAGGCTCTCAGCCAACACTTTGCCAGGCAAGCTGTTCTGGTGGTTTGAACCGTAGCCCTCTTAAGATCGCCAGAGACTTAAAACTGAAGTAATACACCCACAGCAAAGTCCCACTGGTTTGGAAGTTAGTTCACCTAAAGTTACCTTTTCGACTAAGCGTGGGATACTTCATCAAAGTTTTTACTTTATATATATATATATATATATATATATATATATATATATATATATATATATATATATATAAACAATGAAGATCTTTATTCATGCCTTATGCTTTTGTGTTTATTTACCTGTATCATTCTTAAACGTACAGTGTTCGTAATTCGGTATTTTCTTTCTTTTTTTTTTCTCTTTATTTCCATGCCTCTATTGATTTCCAGTATGCCTAGGTGTCTGTCTGCTTCTCTGTGTTTCGTTTTTTCCTTCCCTCTTGTAGCGGCGACAACTGTCAAGTAGAGCGATGGAGCTCGACCAGTCAATGAAAATGTGGGTCGTTAGCGCGCAGAGCACGGCACTAAATTGAATTTGATTGTGAACAAGTCGGGAAGGTGCAAACTCTATTGAGCCCAGCCTGAATAAATGTTTACTGTTCCGTCGTTGGCCATTGAGGACTCGGATTGAGTCCGGGCGTTCACAGGGCCACCGACTTGTCTTACAACTTCGGCGTTTTGTCCAAAGAAAATATTTGCTTCCCTTTTCCTCCCTTCTTTTCATCCACCTCGTGTGGCTTTTTCTTTCCTTTTCTTCTGATCGTGTTGCCTCTCCACTGCCTTCCCGTTCGCCTGGTCTGGCTTTGCCTTCTAAGAATCCGTTTTGACAGGCATAGAAAACGGGCTCGATTAAGAAGATCGACCTCAAGATTTCAATTCTCTAAATTGTATGTTTTTGATTTCACTAAGAAGTGTACGGAGAGTTTTAGAAGGCAAAACGCTTGTTGAAAAACTGTGGAGGATTGTTCTAAAGATCGCCCCGGGCCACCAAGCTTCACGCCGAGGTCTCAAGGAGCGTGCTCAAGTCGAGGACCCTGGTTGCGGACAGAAAGAAAGCTTTTCCATAAGTCAGAGACTGCAGGGAGAAAAGTTAAAGCCTGGTGCTAGTTTAAAGTGTATTTAATATATCAGGCCGTAACTTGTGAATACAAGGGAACCCACTTGAGAATTCCCTGACGCCCACGACAATGGTGGCTTAGAGCTCTCTCTCTCTCGCGCGCGGCTGGGTGGGGAAACGCGGTGGAGGAATCAACCCCTAATTAAAATTCGACATTAGGAGAAGCCATCTGCGGTAGAAAAAGAGAAGTTGAAATTGAAAAGTGTTCATGCCATACGCGGAGTTATTACTGAGAGTAAACAAGCCACAGTGAGGCAGCCATGGGGAGTCTTTCGGAGGCTTGAAACTCTTGGGACAGACGATGGAGACCCCCAGATCTGAGGATGTATGAGCTTGGAGAACTTCCACCCGTTCAACCGCGGTTCAGCCGAGGGCAAGGCATAGAGAATCCGGCCTGGCCTAGACACCGCTCTTTTCCCGTGTTGTTTAGATAAGTTCATCCCACAGTAACCTGACGATTATTCTAAATCCGGTTAAATTGGCGTGGTGTGACGTGCAACACACCTGCACACATTGAACACAGACTGGAGAACAATCTGTGCACTTACCTCCCTTTGTTCGGGATGGGTTATGGTCCTTGTCTAGATTAATGCGCGATGCATGCAATCTTTTCAGGTTTGGTGATTGAAATCTTCAAAATAGAGGATTTCTCTCACCGCAGCTGAACTTCTGTGTAGAGAATAATGGCTTGTCCCTATTCACATTGCGCATCTATCCCTCACTTAAGAATTCCGGTCTTCCACAATCCCCTTTCCTATCTCGTACCACATCTAGAAATTTGAAGAGTGTTCTTACTGGTTCTCAATCCTCCCTCCATCCCATCCCCTATTCACCGTCACCCCACCTCCACATGCAGATCGCACGTTGTCAAGATACATTGTCTCCTCTCCTTCTCTCTATATGTATGTATGTATGTATGTATGTATGTATGTATGTATGTATGTATGTATGTATGTATGTATGTATGTATGTATGTATGTATGTATGTATGTATGTATGTATGTATGTATGTATGTATGTATGTATGTATGTATGTATGTATGTATGTATGTATGTATGTATGTATGTATGTATGTATGTGTATGTATGTATGTAAGTATGTATGTATTTATGTATTTTATGTATGTATGTATGTATTTTTCGATCTATTTACCATCTCTCTCTCTCTCTCTCTCTCTCTCTCTCTCTCTCTCTCTCTCTCTCTCTCTCTCTCTTTTCCTTGGCAAGAGGTGAAAAGTGCTAGTGGCGTTATGCAGAAGCCATGATAGATTGTAATAAATGCAGATCAATGAAGATAATTCCGAGTATACCATTTTCAATGTCTCATTTTATTGAATTTTGTATAGAGCGCACGCAAAGAGAAACAGCATATTTTTACAGGCAAAGTTAAACCGCAGACGACCAGTGCAGCATTCTTTCTTCTTCAACACAAATATATTCCTTTTCGTTCTCAATAGCAAAATTTTGAAAAATCATGAAAGGCATTATTTCACCTTCGCCTAGTTGACAGAAGCTAGCGAGTCACCAGGTCTAAACACACAATCACGTATCGCCAAATAAAAGGGAATTTAAAAAACTGGAATGACTCTAGAGACATTCAAACTGACGCAGCCTTCTAACGTCATCCAAGGCCATGGCGGGCCGCTGTAGCATCATCGTGGGGACAAACAAGAGAGAGAACCATCT
The DNA here is from genome assembly GCA_033675545.1 of Elysia crispata. Lineage (NCBI taxonomy): Eukaryota > Metazoa > Mollusca > Gastropoda > Plakobranchidae > Elysia > Elysia crispata. The sequence goes on from JAWDGP010007341.1 coordinate 233,279, forward strand.
GAGCGGAAAATGATTGAGACACGGGTTATCTCCCGTAGCGAGGCGGGAAGGTGACCTTCTGAATAAACAATCAGAGAAAAATTGACGGATATCACCCTTTCATAAAATATTAACAAAAGCTGGTTCGGGAGCAGAAACTTTGTTAATTGGAAGAAATGAAAAAGCGCTGCGCTAGACTAAAACATTCTATTGCGATGGTTCGCATTATATTGAATCACAGTCCAGTAGCACCAACTTACTAACTACGTGGCATCGACACTGCTGAATGAAAAGTAATTGGTTTCCTCGTATAAAGTTAAAGAATGCTATGACTTTTGGTATGACCTGGATTTTATCATACCAATATTATCAAATTCTGGGCCGTATCAGTAAATATAAAGATGGTTGCCGACCCTCGCACGTTGATATAATTTTTTTTTATTATCTGATATGAGTTCCAATTCATCTTCAGAATTCCGTGCTCTAAGAAGATGGACCTTGATGTAGCCACGACAGGGTCAAAGGTTACCCTGCCTGTTGTGATGGTGATTATTCTTACAACTACACTGCCATGTTTAGATTAAGCACGAGCTTCGTGGGTTTTAGGGCAAAACCCTCAATTTCTGGAACTTTCCACCAGGGGCCAGAGCCACAGCGCCGATGTCATTAGGGATATGTGGAGCCTCACCCTTTCAGCCGTGTCCTGTCTGACAGAGGTTTACTGCAAGGCTAGTTAAGTAGCAAAGGCTCGATATGGGCTTTGGATTGATTGTTTCGGTCAGTCAATAACCAACAAGTCGGATTATGTAACTCTCAGATTTAGAGTGGGGCTAGTGCAAACCTTGTATGCAAACCAATCGTTTCATTATTTTGAACAGTAAAATTGCTATATCAGAATGATGGAGGCTGACTGAATTTGGCAGAGGCTAAAGAACAGATACACCTTCCAGCCTGGTCAATGTGATACTCTAGACTTGGGTTAGGGTGGAGCTTGCAGTTGCCTCGCAGATAGCGGAAATAGTTGTAGGATGAAAACCACAACCGGTGTCCAGTTGGTTGTGGAAGGATAGGTCAGTTTGACTGAATGATGTTACACACCGAGAAGTTCTAGCTACACGGACAGGCCATGGCCAAAAGGAAAAGAACGTGTTTTATTTGGATAACACTCTATTGGTAAGTATATTATCACTCCGGCACTCTACCTTGCAACAGGGCGCTATTGCAATACAGATGACAGTTATAATGTCCAGAGAAAATTGCTAGAGGCGTAGATCTGAATAAAGACAAGCACGGTCAAAAGTTCAAGCAAAGCCACAGTCTCCGCCCCTTTAATTTCATGTTTATCAATATTCTCTTTCCGTTGCCATTTTCTCTGCCTCAACATCTCCTTCCCCTTCCCACCTCCTCAGCTGAGTACAGTCTAGATTAAAAGAATTGATCCTCTCATCTAGCCCTTCCGATCTATCCGACTCAGCAAACTGCGCCCAACAAAGCAGTGATGGCTTCCTGTGCTCGCCATCTCATGTGGACGAGTGAACATCCAGCCACAGTCCTTGAACACTCTCTGAGTCTGTACCGTCTCTCCAACTCGGTTTTGCTATCTTTGTTTATGTCTGTCTGTTTCTCTCTGTGTCTCTTTCTGTCTGTCTGTTTATATCTCTCTCTCTCTCTCTCTCTCTCTCTCTCTCTCTCTCTCTCTCTCTCTCTCTCTCTCTCTCTCTCTCTCTCTCTCTCTCTCTCTCTCTCTCTCTCTCTCTCTCTCTGTCATTTACCTCTCACTCTGTCATTCTTGCTCTTTCTTTACCATATTTCTGTTTTACTTGACCTCGATTGTTCTTTTATTTTCTATCGACAGGATCCTTACATTGTGCCTTTTTTTCACTCCCTTTTGTTCCGCATTAATTTCTTTACCATTCTGGGTGCTTCCGCACAAGCATTCAGTGTTTCCGCTAGTTTTGACCAGTTCCTTCGCATTCAGACCAGCACCCTCAAAACACAAAGATTGAAGCCCACAGGCCTCTTATCTAAATTATTTAAATAGCACCAAAAGCCTTGCCACTCTGCATTTTGATCGAGGTCTGTTCCTTCCATGTCTCAACTGAGATCTCAGCGCCATCTAGACAAGGCGCCAGCGTTCACGGCAGGTAACTCTAACCATCCGCTCCACCCACTGAATAACTATGAAAATATGCCTTTTAATATGCCCAGACCTGGGTCGTGTTTGTTGATTTTCCGCTTCAATCGGTAATCACCGCTGCCTATTAGGATGCTATGGTGAGACGTCCCGCTTAAAACAACAAGGTCCAGGGAGGCTTGTCACAAAGTCGGGCTCCTCACGGGGCGATGGGCTATGACAGGTCAAAGGGAGGCCATTCATAGCGCAAATTACTTGTCTTGGTGGGTATTAGCACCTAGCGGGGGACGCGTCTGTCAGCCACAATAGCGGCTATTCTTCCAGCACAAGGTGGGGGACACCTCCTCCTCACAACACCGCCCTCAACTCGGGCCTAGAAGTTTTTTTCTCTGGATCCATCAGTCGGCGATATGATGACCCCATCAGGCGTCAGATATAGCTGGGCAAGCAGACTGGGTGGTATAGCTTCTGTTAGTTCGGTTTGCCAATCTCTTTTATTTTTCTGACTTATTGTCTTTCTCCTCTCTCTGTCTCTGCCTGTCTCTCGTCTCTGTCTGTCTGTCTGTCTGTCTCTCTCTCTCTGACTCTGTCTCTCTCTCTCCCTCCCTCTCTCTCTCTCTCTCCCTCTCTCTTTCTCTCTGCCTGTCTGTCTGTCTGTCTGTCTGTCTGTCTGTCTGTCTGTCTGTCTGTCTGTCTGTCTGTCTGTCTCTCTCTCTCTCTCTCTCTCTCTCTCTCTCTCTCTCTCTCTCTCTCTCTCTCTGTGTCTCTGTCTCTGTCTCTGTCCCTGTCTCTGCCTCTGTCTCTGTCTGTCTGTCTGTCTGTCTGTCTGTCTGTCTGTCTGTCTCTCTCTCTCTCTCTCTCTCTCTCTCTCTCTCTCTCTCTCTCTCTCTCTCTCTCTCTCTCTCTCTTTCTCTCTGCCTGTCTGTCTGTCTCTCTCTCTCACCCCTACCTTTTTTTTTTCTATGAAAGGATTTGAATCTATGAGAACCTAAAGAATTAACATTCTAGTTAAGGTTCAAGGTCACATCATAAAATGTCGATAATCGGATAGTCCAGTGCTTTTCTAATTATCTTTCTTTGAAAGTAAAAATGTTCATGGTTTAAAAAAAAATTACAGATTTTGACAATTTTTTTTTCTAAATTAGTGAAAAAGAATCTCAGTTGCTGAGTCTTAATTGTATACAGAAATATGATTTACATAAAGACATAAGAGAAAAAAAAATAATCCGAATAAGAATATTTTGAAATGTAATAAGGGATAGTGGTTATCACGTTTTTGAAGGACCTGTTTCATAGATTCTAAGAGATAGATAGAAGAGGGGGGGGGGGGGGGAAGAGAGAGACATATAGACAGATAGATAAAGAAAAAAAGTTAAACAATCAAATAGAAAATCAACGAGACTCACAGACAGGCAAAGTTCCGGTAATCACGTCATATAGTTTTAGATGAAAAAGTTGAAAAAATAAAGATGACCTTCTGCAGATTTTCCTTCAGAGAGAATGATTGACCTGAATCAATGGCTCTGTATGCGAAGCTCTACCTCATGGCAGATATACTAGGCGGTTCGATCAAAACAGGGTCATTGATGGAGTCAATATTAGAATCCCTGAAAACCTATCTCATGCTCATCTTATTATTCCAATAGCTTTAACAAAAGATATGCATTTTGATGGACCTAATTATCTCCGCCATTACTTTGTATTACATTATAGGAGCGCATAGTGGAGGCAGCGCTATCATCGCCATTACTTTGTTTTACACTATAGGAGCGCATATAGTGGAGGCAGCGCTATCATCGCCATTACTTTGTTTTACACTATAGGAGCGCACAGTGGAGGCAGCGCTATCATCGCCATTACTTTGTTTTACACTATAGGAGCTCATAGTGGAGGCAGCGCTATCATCGCCATTACTTTGTTTTACACTATAGGAGCGCACAGTGGAGGCAGCGCTATCATCGCCATTACTTTGTTTTACACTATAGGAGCGCACAGTTGAGGCAGCGCTATCATCGCCATTACTTTGTTTTACACTATAGGAGCGCACAGTGGAGGCAGCGCTATCATCGCCATTACTTTGTTTTACACTATAGGAGCGCACAGTGGAGGCAGCGCTATCATCGCCATTACTTTGTTTTACACTATAGGAGCGCATAGTGGAGGCAGCGCTATCATCGCCATTACTTTGTTTTACACTATAGGAGCGCATAGTGGAGGCAGCGCTATCATCGCCATTACTTTGTTTTACACTATAGGATCGCATAGTGGAGGCAGCGCTATCATCCACCCGCGGCGGCCTCGCTGCCTTGAGATTAAACTGGTGAAGACTGAATTTACTGCTGGAAAATATCTCGGGGAGCGAAGGAGTCGGATGGTTTAGACAACTGTTCCTCTGGTGTCGTGTCTGGCTGTGACTGAGGACTAAGTAACGGGGTAAACAAAGAAACCACCAAATATTATGTTCCGAAGATCTTCTCGAGCTATGCTTTCAGGGACAGAACCTAGAAGGCGGCTATGATGGAGGTCACGTTACAGCAGATCTTAGCCGAGATATTGTACTCAACTATCGACTGAAGATTGTCTAGTAGACAGATCCTCGGCGGAGCACAAAAGACTCTGATATCATTACAGTCGCATGTCACACAAAAGCTACAACGGGTGCAGGATATGGCATCACTAGAAAGGGACGCAATCCCTCAGGCATTTCCTGCAGGTTGGACCCAGGAATGGCTAGTATCTGCATTGAGTTCAAACAACTCACAGTTTTGGCAACACACACCACAAACCAACCTCCTCCCTCTCTCCCCAAATCCCATAACATTCATGGCGAACGGGCACCAGGTTTTGGTCACAAAACAGATTAGCAACTTACAAAATCTGTTAACATCGTTAAAATAAGCCCTTACTAAAACAAGTCCACAAAATTTATTTCACCTCTTGGAGAGACCAACAGCAGCAAGAGAACGAAGAAACACAGGATAAAGCGAAAAATCAACCAAGCAAGCAACAGTATACTAAAAAAAATGGTATTTCATGAAGAGCCGCAGTCTCGGCTCAAAGAAAATTTTAGAAAAGGAAAAGCTTTTCTGACCTTGGACAATAACAACAACAACAAAAAATAATAATATTGTTGCACTAGGTAGCAAGCCTGAATGGTATGATACATAAATCTTGGCTCAAAGACTTGAAAAATGACGCTCCATTTATCATAGAAAAAGACAAAGCAAATCTCCTCATAAAACTGTATACGTCAGTGACATACACAAACACTGAAATAAATAAAGACCAGTAAATGTTAATACCCACGGTGTTCAGGTAAAAATTATATCCATCAAAGCAACAAAATCAATACGTTGCCACAAAAAACCCCGCCTTTGTTAGAGAAAAGCTAAAGGAAATAACGGCCCGTACCGCCCCTGAGATGACGAACGGAATGATGGCATATCTTGACAGAATAGTGAAGGAAAAATGCTCCAGCTTTTCAACACAAGCTGGAAAAACAGAAAAAACTAACTTGCAAAATTTTGAAACGCGCCTAACATGATCCACATACACAAAACGAGCAAAAGCAAAGACCAACGAAAAAACAACTACACCCCAATGAGATCAGTCTCCTAAACTGTTTGTACCAAGAAAAAGTTTATCAAAAGAAAAGAGACGATAATCATGTGGCTTATGCCACAGACTGTTTACTCTGTAAACTCATCAAATCTAATATATAAAGCTCACTATCTGTGTGTGTGTGTGTATGTTTTAGGATTTCCGAAATGACTGAACGTACAGGGCTCACATTTTACATATTCTCTTTTATTGATTCGAGGAAGGTTTTTGGCGTATTATATTCAACATTCTTGATTGTGCAGGTCGATAACGGCATTTTGAAATTTAATTGAGACCAAAGAACAAAATGTTCTCAAGCGACATTTTGTTTCGTAATATCTAGACTATGCATTTCCGGCTTCCACTTTCTCTGTTTACTTCGTAAAGGTTCTTGGCCTTCCCTCTTTGATTAGGGGCTTTTCTCTGTTTACTTCGTAAAGGTTCTTGGCCCTCCTTCTTTGATTAGGGGCTTTTCTCTGTTTACTTCGTAAAGGTTCTTGGCCCTCCCTCTTTGATTTGGGGCTTTTCTCTGTTTACTTCGTAAAGGTTCTTGGCCCTCCCTCTTTGATTTGGGGCTTTTCTCTGTTTACTTCGTAAAGGTTCTTGGCCCTCCCTCTTTGATTAGGGGCTTTTCTCTGTTTACTTCGTAAAGGTTCTTGGCCCTCCCTCTTTGATTTGGGGCTTTTCTCTGTTTGCTTCGTAAAGGTTCTTGGCCCTCCCTCTTTGATTAGGGGCTTTTCTCTGTTTACTTCGTAAAGGTTCTTGGCCCTCCCTCTTTGATTTGGGGCTTTTCTCTGTTTACTTCGTAAAGGTTCTTGGCCTCCCCTCTTTGATTAGGGGCTTTACTCTGTTTACTTCGTAAAGGTTCTTGGCCTCCCCTCTTTGATTAGGGGCAATCAATGAGCAGTAGTTTCACTCAAGCCCCAACAGTTTACATGTATATAAATTGCTGAAGAGTAATGTAAGCACGTAGGTATTATTATCTGTTTAATCTCTAGATCTTGATCTAGACTAAATCTAGATTTCTTTATAGATAGGATCTGGATTGTATTTAGATTTTGGATCTAGAAATCTACTCTATTTCTATCTAATTAACAAATCTAAAGTGTTCTAATAATAAGATCTAGATCTAGACCCTAACCTAGATTGTTTTACAAATAGATCTGGATTGTATTTAGATTTTGCATCTAGAAATCTACTCTATTTCTATCTAATCTATAGGTCTAGATCTAGACTACAGCGGCTAGAGCGATAACAAACAATTCTAAATTGTTCTAATAATAAGATCTAGATCTGGACCCAAATCTAGATTGCTTTACAAATAAGATCTAGACTCTAGATTTAGATCTACAACTAGATCTAGATCTTTTTTTACATATAGGATCTAGATTGTATTTACATTTGGTAGCTTTCACAATGAGGCCACCTTTTCCCTAAGGCTGACCGTTTCCCTAGATCTTTTTTTAGATAGGATCTAGATTGTATTTCTTCCCTCTTTGATTAGGGGCAATCAATGAGCAGTAGTTTCACTCATGCCCCAACAGTTTACATGTATATAAATTGCTGAAGCACGTAGGTATTATTATCTGTCTAATCTCTAGATCTTGATCTACTCTCACCCGAGCATCGCCGGGTACTCTGCTAGTATAAAATAATTATTCAACATGTACAAATAGATACACGAGTCACATTGTGACAGTATCACTAGAATCAAAACCCACGTAATTTTCAAATGGTGCCGCACACTCAAACAAGGTGTCCCTTGAGGAAGCGTCATGTCGCCAACACAAGTCTGAGCTTTGGCCAATCATATGATACATACAAAGTGTCATACTCGAAAGAACCAAAGCAGCACTGCGGCCTATCGCTACACGAGACAGAGAAGATCCACACACCCTCTCTCTATACGCAATGGACACCTCATCAACAACAACAAAAAAAAAAAATTCGAAATGCCTCAGAATCGTTTCGGCCCAAGAATGCTCCTGAAACCGGTAACAACCTGAGGAATAAGACTTTTGTCTACATGGGAAGCTAACTTGACTCAAAAAAGGAGCAGATGCGAAACTGCTTTAAAGGTATTTACAAGACATGTTCGCCTCCATTTGAAAAATGGCATCAAAGGCTGAAGATTAAGGGCTAAAAGTAACCTCCAGAAGACCTGCTCTGTATAAAACCAAAATGTGGGGATCATTACGGTTATCTATAACAATCAACATGTTGGAGAGCCAACATGAATTAGAATCTTCAGGAAAATAGAGACCGAAAAGTTCAGATCTTGAGACTTACATCCAGAGTTTAACCAACCAATAAATAAAAAATAAAATAATACTATTTTGGTATCACCAGTATTGATTGAGGGGAAACTGGAAAAAGTAGTATTGTCAAAGGATTCAGATCTTGAGAAACTAAAGACGAAAATAGGTATAGCTTAATAAGCTTGAACTTTAAAAAAAAACAACTGTTTTTCCATTTGTAAATGTGTTACACGGTTTTACTGTTATTCTCCGACAAGGCCAAGCAATCAGGAACATTCCATCATGCATTAAACAACACCTTCTTACAAAAGTGAAGCTTTCGCACATATACTGCAAGCCTCTGTCATATAGAGTAGAGTTGAAAAGATGAGGCCCACACCTCACCCAAAGATGGCAGTGTGACTTGAAGGACTTCTTGCCATTTAGAGCGAAAAATCTTCAGGAAACCTTGCCATTACCTTGAATAATACGTGGAAATTGTTGAACGAATTTCACTCAAGCTTCCCTCATGCGTTCTATCTTACCCTAGTCGAAATCTCCACAGGAGCAAGTTTAAGCTGCTTGCCCAAAAGTCCTCAAACTGTCAGTGCAAAAAAAAAAAAATGGCGGCTCACCTCAGAGATCAAGGTTAATTACACACGCTCTCAGAATAAAGACAAAGTTTTGTTAGAAAACTATCATAATGGATAAATCTCAAGCACCATGGCATGCTTTAGCGTTTATATAAGTTTATACTCCAAAACTAAAGCTCGAATCCTTGAAGATTCCATTGTTCACAAGTGCGGATGAAAAACAATTCCGGTTGATCCTGCCCAAAGTTTTTGAAGGACTCTCTGGGTTTGAGCTTTGAAAACACATCATTAGGATTAAAAAGAAATCCATGCATTTTTTTAAAGATGAATTTTTTTCCAATACGTAAAGGATGATACTTTGCAATTTGTTCCACCCGCATAGGCACTCATCGACATGCTGAAAAGCTCGGTTTATGTAACCCTTGACGAACTTTCAACTTGGCCGACTACAGATGCTCACACCCTGAACACCGTGATCCAGTCTCAAGATTTTTTAATTGCTTTCATGCCGCAGGCCACAACTCCAGAAGAGTCTTTCGCTCTTAATCTCTGGTTCATTAAGGTGGAAAACAAAACTGTATAATAATAATTGTCCAACTCCACGCAAGAGGGGCAACTCTTCCAAAGAGATTACGATGAAATATAGCTTTAAATCTAAAAAACTAGTAATACAAGAGAACATGAATGAGATTGCTGAGTTTGGAGGGCTAGGAGTGCTGGCCCTTGAGTAGCTCTCCTGGAAGGGGAGGCTATCAATAGCTCACCAGGGTGCGACTTCTATTCAAACCTTAACACAACAGATATTAACTCGGCAGAGTTGTGTGGAAAGAACAAGGCAGCGGCTAAGAGAAAAAAATCGGGGGCGTAATCGCAGCAACTCTCTTTCCATTGTGCGCCCTTAGTTCATCTCTTCTCAAGCCTGCCCGACTGGGTCAAAAGATCAAGTCAATTACTCCGATGGAAATTGCGTGGAAAAAGTTTACAAATTACGAAATAGAGAACGGGCTTGCAGCTAGTAACGTTTTCAACGGTTGAGCGTTGCTATTTATTTTTTTTTTTTTTTGGCCTCAAATCTATTATCTTACAGCAGAAGTTGGGACTTGGGAACAAACGCAGAGTTCAGAATCATCAGTTCTAGGCCTCGTCTACCAGCAGCAGCTGGCGAGTTGTAGAGATAGATCGAGATAGAGATAAATAGATAGATTGGTAGAGGATAGGTAAACAGATAGATGAAAGGAGACAGAGAAAGAGAGAGAGAGAGAGAGAGAAAGATAGAGAGAGAGAGAGAAAGATAGAGAGAGAGAGAGGGAGAGAGAGAGAGAGAGGGAGAGAGAGAGAAAGAGAGAGAGAGAGAGGGAGAGAGAGAGAAAGAGAGAGAGAGAGAGAGAGAGAGAGAGAGAGAGAGAGAGAGAGAGAGAGAGAGAGAGAGAGAGAGAGAGAGAGAGAGAGAGAGGGAGAGAGAGAGAAAGAGAGAGGGAGAGAGAGAGAGAGGGAGAGAGAGAGAAAGATAGAGAGAGAGAGAGAAAGATAGAGAGAGAGAGAGGGAGAGAGAGAGAGAGAGGGAGAGAGAGAGAAAGATAGAGAGAGAGAGAAAGATAGGGAGAGAGAGAGAAAGATAGAGAGAGAGAGATAGAGGAGTAAGCAGGGAAAGGTCGGAAAGTAGGGAGATAAAATAAAAATTTGATTTAAGGCGTGAATATGATTAGTCATGGTTGAGAAAAAAGGAGGCAGAAATTAAAAAAAAAAAAAAAAAAAAGAAGAAGACATAAGCGGAAGAGAACTGGTACAAGAAAGAGAAGAAAGTAGAGAGAGAAAAGGAGAAGAGTTGGGCATACTTGCAAGAGAACGAGAAATCGGCAAAAGATTATAATTATTACATATAAGGAGACAGTAGGAGGAAGATATGAAGAACAGAAATAGAGAAAGACAGACAGACAGATGAGGATGGGTGAACAAAGAGAGATATCGAATAAAACTCAATTTACGATTCACTCATAACCCCAACCTGAAAGTGCTGCACAGTTAGGTAGCAGTGTGACATAAGAATGCTGTTCTGCTGACGCCCTGACATCATCATAAGAGATCAGCAGCTAACCAGAAACCTGGGCAGAAATTATATAGATATATATTATCTTACATCCTCTCTGACTTGAGCTCTGTCCCACAGTATAATCTTTCACCATCCCAGGATCCGCTACAGACTGTTAATCAGTATAGTACAAGAACAAAGAGTTCAGAGCAATTAGTCAAGTTACTAGACATAGGGCGTCGTTTTCCGTAGTTTTCATTTCATAATTCTAAGGTCTAGCCTAAGGATAATAGATTGAGTGGATAAAACATTTAGAGTCGTAGACTGTGGTGGTAAGTCAAGAAGAATAGGTTACAGTTTATTATTTTTAAAATAATGGAATTATTACTCTGTGAAAACAAAAAAACAAAAAACAAAAAACGAACGAACGAACCAAAAAAACAAAACAATAACAAAAAACTAAAAATCAAAGCAAAACATCTATGAAAGGTGTATCTTAGCTAGGACTGTGCAGCCGTTTGACTTTGTTATGAACAATCGACATTTTGGTTTTCATTGTGCGTACGGCAGTACTTCAAGCAGTTTTGTCTTCAAAAAGTAATGGATCAAATGCGAACTGAATTTAGTCTGAGGGTTGCATGTTTATGCGTTTGATAAGACAGTAGTTTATGGTAAACCCGAACCACCCAGGTGATAACAGCAGTAGTCCATGTATACTGAGACTATGACAAAGTCGAGAACGAGAATAATGCAGAGTTTGAAAACACGAAAGGTATGTACAGAGAGAAGATAACTGAATATTGGCTCAATATTAATTATCGGTAGGTAAAAAAAAAAAAGGATCATAAACTTGATCTTTTTATAACACTTTAATACAAAGAAATGGTAAAAACTTGCAAAAAAAAAAAAACACATTTAGCTTTGACAAAGAAAAAATGTAATAGTTCAGTCCAATGAAAACGTAAAAATCCACTGAAATATGAATAAACGCTTGAGAACTAGCCCAACGATTAGAGAGTTTAGACACTTTACCGTTCTAGCTCCTTCTGTTTGGAGCGACTTTGAATATTACCATAGTGAGAGGTTAGATTTGCGATCTCTTCAAACATCGAGACTTCTGGAAAGGTTTGCTCTATCTGAAACAGGTTTCCATGGCATTTTCCTATAGTGCTCTATAGAGGCTGGTTTCTTCAGTGTTTTATTTGTTAGATCTAAGCAAAATTTCTTTTTGAATGCCTTGAATCTCTATTACTTTTGGAAAAGTATCAACTTAAAAGTGGTAAGGCTTATAAGAAATAAGATTTTGATTTGTGTAACTCATTAACATGTCAATTCATGCTAGTCGCCAATTATTTTCAGAGGAAAATAACAACTTATTTTAGACGAATAGGTGAATTTCTTCACTTTCCGCCTTGTCATGGAGATAACTGTTTTTCTTCTTCTTCTTCTTCTTCTTCTTCTTCTTCTTCTTCTTCTTCTTCTTCTTCTTCTTCTTCTTCTTCTTCTTCTTCTTCTTCTTCTTCTTCTTCTTCTTCTTCTTCTTCTTCTTCTTCTTCTTCTTCTTCTTCTTCTTCTTCTTCTTCTTCTTCTTCTTCTTCTTCTTCTTCTTCTTCTTCTTCTTCTTCTTCTTCTTCTTCTTCTTCTTCTTCTTCTTCTTCTTCTTCTTCTTCTTCTTCTTCTTCTTCTTCTTCTTCTTCTTCTTCTTCTTCTTCTTCTTCTTCTTCTTCTTCTTCTTCTTCTTCTTCTTCTTCTTCTTCTTCTTCTTCTTCTTCTTCTTCTTCTTCTTCTTCTTCTTCTTCTTCTTCTTCTTCTTCTTCTTTTTCTTCTTCTTTTTTTTTTTTTTTTGTGTTTGGTCTCTGTCATCTATGCCACATGTTATTAACAGTTTTACACCATGCCATCTATTCGAGGGCTTTTCAGAGTGAACAAAAACGTCTGTAAATCTTACATTAGGGTGTCTTGTTACAAAAATCCATGTAATGAGAAAATGTGAATAAATGATGCTTGTCATTTGGCAATATTTACCATAAAGAATTAGAAAGCGTTCATTTTTTTTCCCTTTTGTAAACCGGTACATCGTGTAGTAAAATATGATTGGCTCGCTAGACTAGTAGCGTTAAAAACGTATATCAATTTTACCTTCTTCAAACGAGAGTGTTAGTGTTACACTAACTTATTTCCCCCAATACACTACCGTCTCAGTTGAACATTCTGGGTCTGCCTCTTCTTTCCAAACCTTTGCATCGATTATAGGTAGACGTGTTTAAGTCTTTCTCAAACTTTTAATATGAGACCGATGCAAATTGGAACAGATAACTTTTTATTTCTTTCGTTTCAATATTAATTAAATTTACAGTTTAATAGGCCCATTTACGAACAGAACCCAGGTGTATTATTCCGGGCCTGGGGTGCGTTAATGATCTGGATATATATCCTTTGATTTACACGATACAGATATATGCCTTCACGTATCTTTATCTAGAATCTAGATATCTCTTTAATTCTAAACACAGAAATTAGATCCAGATCTGAAATCCTTTTGAAATTCTAAGCCTAAAAGTAAAATCTAGATCTATCTAGATCTTAAACTTTTGGTTTAAGTATACCTGCTGTAAATATCTAGGCCCTAAATCTAAAATCTATGTCCGAGAAATGTTTTAGATTCTTTATTTACATTTTACTCCATAACACGTAGATCTATTCCAGACGATTTTAGAACTGCCGCCTTCATTGTAAGCCTGACTCAGCTTCATACCTGCCATCTGTGCCCAGTGCCCAGCTGTGCTTACAGGAAGTAGTTCGCATATTAAGCTTTTTCTTTGAAGAAAATGATAACAACTTCTTTGCCTTTAATTTTCTAAAAATACTATTTCGTTGAAAAATCAATATCACCACTGGAATATTTAGGGCAATGTACTATTCTATGCCAAACTTGACGTGCCAGGGTCACGTCATCTAGAAACGCTAGGTTAAACTGATCGTCCTTATTTTGCTCCTAGCTTCATTATTAAGAGATCTTAGCCTTTATCATTATTACTATTATTATTTTTTTTAGATTGCTCTCAATTTGCCAGATGTTGTGATTTCTTCAGAGCTAGACAAGAAATCCTTTAATCCTTTTTCCCACTAGCCATCAATATTACTATCATTTTGATGTTTTTCATGACTGTACTGCTTTGTCACAATATAAGACCTCGTAAAAGTGGGAGGGGGGAGAGAGAGAGAGAGAGAGAGAGAGAGAGAGAGAGAGAGAGAGAGAGAGAGAGAGAGAGAGAGAGAGAGAGAGAGAGAGAGAGAGAGAGAGAGAGAGAGAGAGAGAGAGAGAGACGAGGAGGGGAAGGGGTTGCATGTAATTGAGCAGCTTCAACCAGTTAGTGGACATTATAGAGTTAGATCAAGTTTTGTGGGGTTTCCCATAACGTGCTAAGCAAACAAAAACTAATCTCATCAGGCGTATTCTACTATTAATACAGTTATTGCCGTCATTAACGTTGAGACAATTCTCAACCGCTTCTTTATGGGCTCATGTGACAGCTGAACAGGTTTTTAAGGCCGCCATAAAGAGTGCAGTTCGATAAGTTTCGATCAGACGGCAAGAAGCTTTCGAGATTCTCATAAACAATCATATTGTGACTTAATAACAAACTTGTTGAATTGTGCCTTTTTGCCTTAACAGCCGTCGGGCGGGCAAGGGCTGTTTCTTTGAATTCTCAATCTGCAACCTGACAAGTGGGCAGCGGCTGTATACATCTGCATGATGCAACGGTGACGTGAGAAGGTGAAGGTTGGGAGGCAATCACTACATCATTACTTATATCTGTTGTAAAGGGGGCGGATCTCTTATTTATGATCCATCTTTGAAGTGCTATTAAGTGTTTATAATGCTTCAACATGTCGGTTGTGAACATTCTGTGTTATTAATATTATAGGTGTGAGATCATAACAATGTCTCATCTTAATGTCTCAATAACTGTTCTTTGTTTGCTGAACACTGCAAAGTGTCTTTACTGATTCTTACAAGTGGTGTCATTTATTGTCTGCACACGGCTGCCTCAAAATAGCGGGTTTTTATTGCACTATTTTCTGCTATTTGTCTATGTCTGTCTGTCTGCCCCTCACTCCGTCTCTCAATCTTTTCTTGTCTGAATATCTCTCTCTCTCTCTCTCTCTCTCTCTCTCTCTCTCTCTCTCTCTCTCTCTCTCTCTCTCTCTCTCTCTCTCTCTCTCTCTCTCTCTCTCTCTCTCTCTCTCTCTCTCTCTCTCTCTCTCTCTCTCTCTCCCTACATAGTAGATAAGCCAGTAAACTGATATTGTAACTCAATAAAATTTGTGTGAGCACAGTATGTATACACCATAGCGTGCCATGTCCTGGCTATGTGATCAATCAGTCTAGGAAAGATCTACAAGTATTCTAACCAGAAACAAACAGATAGAAACAAACTCTGCAGGGAAGAATATGGTCACATATTTATTTATTTATTATTTTATTTACAGATCTTTTTTCACGATGTAGAGACGAATCCTTTGGTGTGGCGAAAATTTTTAGACTAAAAATATCTTTGAAAAAATAATTCTTACAATAGGTGCACGGTCCATTTTATTCTTGTCATTCATCATTCAATCTAGATAATATAATATTGAACATTGATAGCAAGCCGACTGAATGAACCAACCACACTGAACTCTCAACAGTTTCCAGGAGTTTGTCATCACACAATCACTCACACAGACAGCAAGATAGGATGAACATTAGCAGACCAAGAGGTCTACCGATACAAGCTACAATAGCATCGTTGCTGCAGCAGCCATGCTGGTATGACTTGTGTTGCTAAAGCTTGAAATGAAGATAACACTCAATCCTGTTTTTGCTTTCCTGCTCTCTCTCTCTCTCTCTCTCTCTCTCTCTCTCTCTCTATCTCTCTATCTCTCCCTCTCTCTCTCTTCTCTCTTTTCTCCCTCTCTCACTTCTCTCTTTTCTTCCTCCCTTCCTCTCTCTCTCTCTCTCTCTCTCTCTCTTTCTTTCTCTCATTATTTTCTCTTTATCTCTCTCTCCCTCCGTTGCTCTGTTTCTCTTCTTCTCCATTATCTCTCTCACTCTCTCATTCTACTTTAAAGTCGAATTCCCCAATCACATATCTTTAATTCATCTGCTATTCTAACAATATTCTATTGTATTACTATCTTGTTCATCGTGTAATAGTTGAGATAATTATCGTTTGATAAATCCTTTTTTTCTACACGATGACACGCCGAGTCAGTCTGAAGAAACCCAAACAGAAATATAATTATGATCCCTGACTAACAATTAGCAATACCGTGGTTGGCGTTGCTGGTGGTAAGCCTGCAGAAGGCTCGGGGCCGATGTGAGCCATAGAACCACCAAGCATATCTCTAGATCTCAAGCTAGGGGGAAAATTCCCTCTATGTCTTAATGCCATGATACTTGGGGTTTCAACTCTCAGAATGAGACTCGAAATAATAGGAACAATAATATTGATTCAAAATCATTCTTTAACTGATAAGATTTATTGTTTGATAAAGTTATTCCAATACGATAGGACACTGCGTATTTCTGAAAATAATATTCCAAGCCCTTGGCACTCTAGGCAAGCCGCAGAGATGATGCAGCAATTTCACCCAAGTTCGAATCCACGATTGTGAGTATTGGCAGACATCAGGGCAAGCGTCTTCCCATAATACCCCCAGAGCTACAGACTTGTGTAATAACATTAACATAATGCCAATCTTTAACATTAAATTATAAAAGTCTTCACATATTTTAGCGAAAGTCTCAATAGAGTGAGGGAGCATGAGCCTGCGGTTACAGAAGCCTGGGTGTTACTGACCTCCAACCAGGACATGTGATTTATTATCTTATAATCGTTATCATTATCAATATCTAGGTTGGAACAAGACACAACAATATAATGGAGAACTTTTCCAAGCTCTCTAGCACAGCCGAGTGAAGAATCAACATAAGATCTATGTGCACAGAATCAGAACTGATCATGTCTGGGTCACGATGTTTCCATCAAACAGAAATGCTCATCACATATGCTAAAAAAACGTATTCAACTTCTTGAAACAAAGCTAGAATGTGGTCCATGTCATGAAGGAAGTCTAAGTTTGTCAGATCAGTGTCATCATGGGACCAAGTATTCTGAAAAAAAAAAAAGGAATTAGAATCTCTCTGATGGTGAAAGTTGTCAGTACCAGACGCGGCACACCACCTCTAGACGGAGAGAACGCGGTGGTCATTAGGGTAGCTCCGTTGCTTCATTGATAGAAGTTTTTTCACCCGTAACACCATCCTGGTGCCGTAAGCTTGTTTACAGGTCAGAGTCTGCTTACTATGGGAGTCAATGACGCTCAAGCCTGTATCACGTTCGTGTGTCACATGGTGTCACGCGATGTCACGTGGTGTCATGAGGTGTCACATTAGCTGGATCAGGGTACATGCAGACTGGATCCACTATATTCGCGGTCAGCGAGAGAAAGACATGAACAGAGTATGTGAGAACAAAAAAAAAAAAAAAAAAAAAAAAGAAGATGAGTGGAGCAGCTGTAGAACTGAACAGAGGCAAGTTAGTGTGCAGGGCTGTGGTGTGTGTGTGTGTGTTTCTGTTACGAGCCGAGCGTGGAGTGCTGACGTCAAAAATCGCTCGACTTGAACATGTCCACGAGCAGCCTCTCGATGGGGATGTTGCCTATGGTCTTGCGGAAGAACAGCTCCTCTATGGTCGCCCCAGACACTACACGGAGGGAGGGCAGCAGCAGGAGAAGCTTGCCGAACCTGCAGACACACACAAACACACAATGGTAGTCATTGCAGCAATCACGGATTGAGTCATAGTTTGATAACACTGTCATTAAACATATTTCAGGCCTTTCTTAGCATGGCAGGATTGGGAAGGTGAGATCCTAAACTCATTCACCTACGAAGATGACACGCTGAACTTGTGATTACAAATTCTTGAGATCGTAGAGGGACTAGAATGCTGTTTGTGCAACATTCTGTCAATCTGTCTAACCAGATCAGAACACAAGGAAAAAGTAGCAACGATAGCTAGTACTAGGGCCATGGAGAGGAATCAATACTGCATTTGAACTTTGTGACAATAAAATCATTATATGAAGTAGATAAATATATGTATACAAGTACCTTCTTACGAGTGTAGAGTGTTCATCACATTAATTTAATAGAAAAAGTGAAAGGAAGGATTCACACGGGCAAAATAATACTAATGATAATAAAATGACAATTATTATTTGGTTCAAAGAAGTGAATGACATCAATGTATTTCCATTACAATCAGCGACTCAAATTTTTACATTCGTCACTCATATCAAAGAAACTCTTCAGTTCCACGATATCAACCTATCGAACCGGCAACGTTTTATAATAATAAATAATAATAATAATAACAACAACAACAACAACAACAACAACAACAACAACAACAACAACAACAACAACAACAACAACAACAACAACAACATTAATGGTAATAATAATAATAATAATAATAATAATAATAATAATAATAATAATAATAATAATAATAATAATAATAATAATAATAATAATAATAATAATAATAATAATAATAATAATAATAATAATAATAATAATAATAATAATTATAATAATAATAATAAGTTTCATTTATCTTGTAGCAGCATACTTTGTCAAGAGAGGATTTTCCTAGCCCTCACCTCTCTCTCTCTCTCTCTCTCTCTCTCTCTCTCTATCTATCTCTCTCTCTCTCCCCTCCCCCCTCCCTCCCTCACCTGAACGGCTGTGTAGGGTAGGCTGTCCTGATGTACTGGTTCAGTGTCAGCTGGGCCTGATCCTGCAGTGTGGCCACGGTGTGAAACTCGCGTAACGTCTTCAGCTCCGCCTGGTTGTTGGGGAATACTGGCGACAGGACGAGACCGACACACAAACAGGGTTAAAGTGACCATCTCCACGAGACCGACACACAAACAGGGTTAAAGTGACCATCTCCACGAGACCGACACACAAACAGGGTTAAAGTGACCAGCTCCACGAGACCGACACACAAACAGGGTTAAAGTGACCAGCTCCACGGGACCGACACACAAACAGGGTTAACGTGACCAGCTCCACGGGACCGACACACAAACAGGGTTAACGTGACCATCTCCACGAGACCGACACACAAACAGGGTTAAAGTGACCAGCTCCACGGGACCGACACACAAACAGGGTTAACGTGACCAGCTCCACGAGACCGACACACAAACAGGGTTAACGTGACCATCTCCACGAGACCGACACACAAACAGGGTTAAAGTGACCAGCTCCAGCAAGTACTGGCGCGTCTAAGACAGCACTGTTTGTTAACTTTTTAGCTATGCAACAGAAGATCACTACAAAATGATTAACTCTCAAGCTCATTGGTTTCTGGTGAACATAGGTAGTCTCTTGCTTGAGAGTCAGCTAAGAATGTAGCTTCATCGAATGGTGCAAAAAAATACCAAAAAAAAACAAAAAAAAACAGCGGAATAGAAAATTATTAAGTTTCTTATAATGATGAGTGAGGCGTGGTGACGCTGTCACAAGGAAGTGTTGTCAGAACGTTGGATTACATCGTCGTCGGTAAATTAGTAGGTAGCCCTGTTTTTGTTTTTTTTTTCCCCTTGGGTTATTTAATTTCAGGAAGTTAACAATTATGTCTAATGCCAACAGTAGCGGATGGACGAAATAAAAAAAATCGACCAAAGGCAATTTGTTGCACATTGCGTGTAACATGATAATATGATAATAATATGTTTGATATGTTTCAGACAAAACATCGCGATAGCCCAACACGAGGAGTAAGGGAAGATCTGTTTACAGGTCATGGAGCTAGCTAGGCCGAGCGGTGTGTGTAGAGATGGGTTTGATTCGTTTCTGGGAACATACTTTGTAGAATGAAAGATAAGGAAGTATTCCTAAGTCAATCAAAGCAGTTGCCTTTGTTTTGTTTCCATCACGTGTCCTCTCACCTGTTTTGAATAGAACGATGCCCTTTAGACAGATATATTCGGTGGGATCGACTTGAAGGGCCTTGAACTTGGCGATTGTTTCTTGGAGGGCACGGATCTCGGCCATCATGCCCACCACTTTGTCTGCAGTGCTAGCTTCTGATGTCACACCTGGTAGCAATAAAACAAGAGAAAAGTAATTATATGTATATCGCTTCAGTTAGTGTATTCTAAGTTCCTCATACAATGAGTATAGAGACTAACCGTCGGTGGGTTAAGATAGCTCGAAGTACAGCAGTTGTGATTTTTGCTTTTCATCTTTTAAAAACAATTTTAATAGTTTGTAGGGGGAAAAAATCTAACATAATTATTTTGCAGTTGTGAGAAGAATTTCAGCAAAAAGTGTTTATTTGAAAAATGGTATAAAATGATTCGGCATAGCGTGTTCACAGCACTCGACTCACGCTCTTCAACCAATGAGGATAGATTATGTTATGAGGGATTCTTTTTTCTGGTATTTTACATCCAAAATATTTCTTATTTTAATAATAAGTTCTGTTATGAGCTTGAAACGTTATAATATCACCGTGTTACGCATGAGTTACGCCATTAGAATATTCATTCATTCATTCTAATTTCTCAATCTCTTTCTTCACCAGAAGCCTAGACTGATAAGCTCCGATAAGCCTGAGCTGACCTGCAGCAGTGAGCAGAGGCCCAGCCTCCACAGGGAGCTGGAACTGGGCGGCGCCAAGGACGAACAGTTCCCGCCAGGACTCCTCCAGCAGCAGGACCTGGTCACGGAACGCCAGGGCAGAGAAGGCGGGCACAGTCTTGGTCCACTTCACTGACATGAAGAGCAGGCGGGCTGCTGCTTCGCAGATCGCCTCGGGGTTGTTAGCGTAGCTCTGCAGCAGCTCGTGCGGGTACTGGACATGGGTGGGGAGATACACAGGAGATTCAAAGGCGTTACACAGTGGAAATGGTTTCATTGAGGTTCTGGAATGACAAGGGTAGGGGTGGGAAAGAAGAGAAGGGATAGACAGACATGACATATTGATATGGCGCATTGCTGGATCTTGGAGATGGTGAGACAGTAATTGTTTGATATTTCAAACTGATTTTTTCTTTTTACGCAAGAAAATTGTGAGGACAAAAACACCAAGAGAGACCTACATAAAACTGTATTATTATTATTATTATTATTATTATTATTATTATTATTATTATTATTATTATTATTATTATTATTATTATTATTATTATTATTATTATTATTATTATTATTATTATTATCATCATCATTATTATTATTATTATTATTATTATTATTATTATTATTATTATTATTATTATTATTATTATTATTATTATTATTATTATGTCAACAACATTGGTTCCTTTCTGTAGCATCCATTGTAGCGAGCTAAATCAAACAAGGATTCTAGTGCAGCATCCTATCCATTTAAATAATAATGAAGCCAGATTCAAGAACGATTTGAAATTAGTTTGTATGCTACATCTAGTTCCTGTTATATTTACACTTCTTTTTTTTTGCTTTGTTGTCCCATGTGCAATGATAATGTGTTTTAAAAGACGGTTCTTGTTCAAGTCAACAGTAGAGAAGAAAAAACACTCATCTTTCCAAAAAAAAAAAAAAACAGAACAAGAAAAAGCGACATTAAAATGTGAAAAAAAATCGGGCCATTTAATGAAATAAGGATTGGTTAGTAAAACAAAACAAAAACAAATAAAAAAAAGGAAAAAATTTGCTGTTGAGTCTCCAATATTAAAAATAAGCAAACATGAAAACAGATATAAAACCGCCTGTTTTGGCAAATATTATGCATTACATTACATGCATCATCACAAGCTAGATTTGATTACAATACTGGCGAGAAGTGAAAATACACACCCATTCATTGTAAGAAAAGAAAAAACAAACAAACAAACGAAGAAACAACAAAAAAATATGCATATAAAATCATGGCAAAACAAAAAAGTGGTTATAAAAATTAATATTCAAAACTGCATAATGATTACTTTCCCTCTGAGAGTCGAGAAAACAAATCCAAAATAAAAATAAACATAATGCGAGGAGATGCCAATTATATTCTACATAAATTATGAAAAAAATTTCTGGCGCATATTTGATTTGTACCTTTATTCAATTCATCTCCTTATATTCTAGTAGTTTCAATAATGGATTTTCTCCTTTGTCAACACTGCATAATTTTATTTTTATTTTTTTTTTAAAACATGCTCAGTACTGTTGTGTATACACAATCTCAAGATAAACATTTTTAAAGTCAAACCCTTCGTAAACAGCAATTACTGTAACTCTTCCCTCGAGCGGTTCTCTTCCTCTCTCTCTCTCTCTCCCATGCTCTCACTAGGAAACAGTTACTGCTCACCTTCGGTAGCGGGTGCATCAGCAGGCCTGGGTGAGGCGGGACTAACGAAGTGGGCGGGGCTAGAGAAGTGGGAGGGGCAGTCTCGATAGCGGATACTGTCAAGCTTTCCGCCCCCTGATCGTAAGCGAGCAGGGGGGAGAAATAGGCTGGTCTGCTGAAAATGGATTTGGGGGCGGGGGGAAAGAAGAATTAGAAAAAAAAGGAAATGTGAAGATTAGTGTGATAATCTTAGATCCCAATAAACCATAGAGATGGGAATGGTATAGACCCATGAATATAATACATCATGGTGAACCAGCACGATATTCCAATGACCCGTACTAATTAATTGATAGATGACCATTTTTCACCGAGATTCATAGAAAAACCTAAGGGAGTAAGTGATCTGGTGGATTTCTTGGATTCCAACAAAATGTTGTGTGTATGCTCTGCCCTACGGTGTACATGGTTTTATCTTATATTTACTGAATCTGCACCACTAATTATATGGCATTGTTAATCCTGTCTGTTGTTTTGTTATATAATTGCTGTCATATCGTTACTGATTTTACCGCAGTTTGTACTCATTTGCTTACCCTCAATAGCTGTTAAAGTAGGGAATGCTGATTCTTTTACTGTTATTCTCTCCTATAAAACTGATGCCTCTGTGGCTATTATTGAAAATGCAGCTTTTCTTGACGTTGTTGTTCTTTTTTTTTTTTTTGACGTTGTATTTGTAATTACCATTGTTATTGTTAATTCTTGTTAATTATTTTTTCTGGAACGGTTGGAAACTCATGGTGGCTGTAGTTGTTATATTATAAATATCAAATTATTCAACATTGTTACATGTGTTTGTTTTTTATTGTGTGATACAGAGAAAATAGGCTATGACTGGTTCGGATTGCTAATTTTTTCAGGAAATGTTTGTTGCATCAGACCCTATAAAAGGAACAATGTCGTCAAGAGAGCATCATAAGGTACTTAAAATGAGTGGTCGACGTTTAAGCAAACAGAACAAGTTCCTCTCCTCCCAATCCTTCCCCCTTCCCCCTTGGCGATCCAAGTTAACTAGTATGTTCTAATCATCCAAAGCAAACATTTTTGCAGCTATAAAAGTTTAAAAAAAAATAATGAGAAAATATTTTAATGGAAGGAAATTTCAATATATTGAATAGGACAGGTAGTAAGAGACAGAGAGAGAGAGAGAGAGAGAGAGAGAGAGAGAGAGAGAGAGAGAGAGAGAGAGAGAGACAGAGAAAGAAACAGAGAGACAGAGAGACAGAGACAGACAGACAGACAGAGGGAGAGAGATAAAGAGAGAGACATATAGAGAGGGAGGGAGAAGGGAGTGGGGAATGTTTATATATAAGATACATACTAATGACATGTTTCAAGCTATTTCTTTATAAAAGTTAAAGTAATTGCTTTATGTACTGAGAAAATAGTGAAGCAAAACATATAACTTGCTTGGATTAAAAAAAACAAACCACCTTCCCCCATAAAATGATAATAAATAAATAAATAAATAAATAAATAAATAAATAAATAAATAAAAACAACAAACAAAAACAAAAAAAACTTTTCCCATAACGGATACTGCTGGCCAAAGTGAAGAGACCAGGTCTAGTGGATTCACCTGAAGGGCGGGGTGGTCAGCACTGACCCATACTCTGAGGTCTCCTTGAGGTACATGGCTACTTGTCGCCTGATGGTCGAGTTTCGTGGGCCCCGCTCGTGCTGGACCGCTGCAGGTGGTCACCGTGGGGCCAGGGAGGGAAATCATTAACATAATGTAAGCCTTAGTGATAACGTTGATAATGATTGTAATGATAATGACGATAGCATCAAATGTAGCAAAACTGTCTCTATATATTACTATCATTATTATTATTACTGCTACTTCTGGTACTATTGCTGCTGCTGCTGCTACTATTACTACCACTGCTGCTGCTGCAACTACCCAATACTACTACTACTACAACAACTACTACTACTACTACTACTACTACTACTACTACTACTACTACTACTACTACTACTACTACTACTACTACTACTACTACTACTACTACTACTACTACTACTACTACTACTACTACTACTACTACTACTACTACTACTACTACTACTACTACTACTACTACTGCTGCTGCTGCTGCTGCTACTGCTGCTACTACTACTACTATCACTCAGGCTGTATATAGAAAAGTGTGAATATTATCAAAATTAATATTGTAAAAATTATATTCAGAAAGTATCCTGCAGTTACACTCTGCTTTACGCGGGGCAAAAGCGGGGAGGAACAAAAGCATAAATATGCAATATGAGTGGAGGCGCGAAGCACCATGTCTCAGAATGTTAGAAGAAGGGGGGAAAAATAAGCCCCAAATCGCGCTGTTAATATTATGTTTAAATAGGAAGAGCTAGCGAAGGCCGGGTCTGACCTCTTCAGTGTGTGAAGTCACTGTAGCGTGTAGCTAGCAGAGAGTACAACACGAATTATCTCCCTGTCAGAGGCGAGAAAGCGTTCAACTTGAAGTGGACCTTTTTTCCCCCAAAGAAATGGAACTTTCGCAGTAGCAGCCGCTCCTGTCTCCCTTCCGTCTTGTTCAATAAATTAATTTGTAACCGATAGGAGCCGAGCGGCTGGCGAGATTCTCCGGGACGTGCCGATCTGTGCCGACAGTGTCCGGCCAACGAGAAACGCGAGAGTGAGCAAACGGTCGGCTGCAAGATGGCGCTAGGGGTGGGCACAAAGACGGCAGATAATTGGTTAATACGACCGGGTGTGGCTCAGTGTATCCAAGAGCTACTGCCCCGTTGCTCGATCTTCTCGCGTTTCAAGCCTGCTCCCCAAATCCGTACAAAATAGTTATTGTCATTTCCTCTCTGGTTTCCGCTTCTTTCTCCCCTCCCCTCTCTAGTTTTTTCACTCGCTTGCTGGTATGGCCCTTTGTCACTTTGTATCCACCATTTGTCCTCACGCTGGTCAGGCCCAGTGGGACTAAACAAACCGGAGATGAAAGAATACGTGGGGCTTGGTGAGTGGGTATAATGGTGGGGGTTGCATGCACAATATAAAAGTATAAGTTAGGAGCAGAAACGGTTTGCTCTCGAAGCTACACTTTTACTCTCGCCTCTCACCTGGATTAAGTCTCTTTCCGTCATAGTGTTTACATTCATTGATCTTCCATTAGAATAAATTCTTTAACATTTCCAAATAACGTCCCTGCCCCTTCAATTTCAAGCATGCCACCTTGTCCCGACTCTTTGTCATCGTGCTCTTATTCTTCCTGTTTTTATGTTTCAAACCTGTTTTCCTGTGCTTTTACATAGATGTAGGGCTTGGGTGCCTGTCTGTTTCTGACAGTCCTCCTCCCCCACTCCTCTTATTTCAGTCTGTCTGTCTGTCTGTCTGTCTGTCTGTCTGTCTGTCTGTCTGTCTGTCTGTCTCTCTCTCTCTCTCTCTCTCTCTCTCTCTCTCTCTCTCTCTCTCTCCGATCTCTCTTAATCAACTTTTCATTCATAAAGGACTGATCACTTATATGTTTGTGTGTCTGTTTTGTTTTATGTTCATTTATTTATTGATTCATTTGTTTTAATTTTTATTAGAGGGAGGGGAGTGAGGGGGAAACAGTCACTTGTGGTACCACAGAAAATGATTGTGTCAAGATACAACATTTTTTTCTCCGAGTTCCTGAGACAGCAACAGAACACTGAGCAAGATCCAGGGATCAGCGACTACAAGGCCAGCATCTTTTTGAGGAAGTGCTCCATCGTTTGCGCAGGCGCGGGTTTGGAGCGGTAGAGCCAGTAGGATGAATAAAGGACCTCAGTATCATGTGTGCATACTGGCAGCACGCTTTACTCCTACACAATCTGCCGCGCTCTGACAGCTTCCCGTATACCACACGTCTAACGCCCACAAAATAACTTCCAACCCCAAGCTCCCCAGGAATAAGAAACACATGACTTGGTTGCTCGTTATTTGTCGTTTGAAAATATTATTAGAAAATCTCCTCAATGTTGAATATTGTCTTTGATTTCAACATACATCTTCATCATTTTTCTCTTAATTATTGGATCCAAATAATGTAGACAAAGATAACCCAACCAAAGTCGTCAACTTTTTTTCTTATTGTGATTGTTGAATAATTTTAAGAATTAGATGACTTTTATAAGAGGATACTTGATCTTAAATATGTTCAGTATGAGAAGTGTCAACACATGATGTAGGTATAAACGGTAGAATCTTGTCGGTTGGGCAGTCACTTCGCCCAACTAGTGATGCTTTTCGATCCCATTATGGTTAACTCACCTTGAGATTACTGGTTAAGTTATAAGAAAACCAGAAACCAGCAGGAGCAAACAAATCGGGTTCAAAATTTAGAATTAAAAGAAAAAAAAAGATTTAAAAGATTTCTGAAGAACGACTCACCATCTTTATTCATCCCAGCGTCTATACATTTCTTGAGCCGACATGCGCGACACTGGTTCCTGTGTGTTTTGTCTACTGGGCATGCGCCTTGGCCGCGTGACTTGCAGATGTACTGCCGGTTCCGCCGAATAGATCTCTGAGAAAGATAGAAAAAAAAAATGTTGCTTTTGATCTATCCAGCGTGTACGTCACAGGAAATACTGATGAAATGAGAACTGTACAATTCATCCACCGCACCAAAAGCGGCGTTAAAGATGAAATGAATTTTTGCTTGGATGGAAAAAAAAAAAGAAAGAAAACCATTACGTTGCATATTATTACTTGCAGTACCCCCTCTCTACCGTCCCCATCTCCAACCCCTTCGCTAACATTGCTATAAAAATAATATTTGAGGCACCATAAGTTATAAAATTATATAGAATTTCAAACAATATCCTCACAGTAACCTTGATATTGACGTCACTGTGTAAGGTTTGTGTAACGCGCCGCTTCACAGTGAGCTATCCCGGTCATGTAAAAGTTACATGGCAGCAATGCGACCACGCCGCTGGTCAAGCAAACTTGGTGGCTGGCTAAACAGCGAGCCTGACCACCAGGGGGCGTTCCTGGCCTGTTTGACCTCGGCTTATCTCCCGTCCGGAGTCAGCCAGCAGCTCACCTCAGCCCGAAGGTTAGGGGTCACCTCGCGGGAGCTGAACTGTCCGCTAGAAATATACGAGATGCTCTGGATACCTTGCATCTCTTAAAATTCATCATGAAAATAACTTCCCAAATCGACAAAAATAATTTTTACGGTGGGAAAGCTTTGGATGTTTATTCTGATAGCCGTAGTTGGAAGAAAGAGCGACAAGAAAACACAAATCTGTTCGCATCTTTAGAATAGTTTGACCCCAGATTATTTTTTTTTAATTTCATTGAGATGGGAGCTTTAAAATCTCTCAGGTTGTTAAAAAGAGAAAGGAAGGAGAGAGCAAGACAATGTGAGAGAAATATATATTGATAGATATATCGAAAGCAAGAGAGAGTGATAGAGAAGGGGGCAGCGGAAGAGAGAGAGATGGTAAGAGAGAGAGAGAGAGAGAGAGAGAGAGAGAGAGAGAGAGAGAGAGAAAGAGAGAGAGATAAAGATATATATATATATATATATATATATATATATATATAGAGAGAGAGAGAGAGAGAGAGAGAGAGAGATGAGATGAGATAATAATGAGCCACTTATTGATTTGAATCAAAGAAGATTGATGTGAGAGATATTTGCCGCCATTCCCAGGTAGATGTGATGTGATGAAAGACGCGTCATAGGATCAAACCAATAAAGGAAATCGACTAATTCTGTACTGTCCCAATCTGTTTTTAAGTTCCTTTCAGCGCTTATTAGAAAGCAGCGAATTTTCATATTAAGTGTAAGTAGATTTGGATCTTATAAAATTAGCTAACAGTTACTGTTCCAATTTCAAAGAGCTCCCTAGTCCTCACCAAGGTTCGAGTGACAATGATGATTTGATTTTTGTTGGTTGACAGCACAGTTCTATTAGCCTGTCTTTGAGCACACCAGAGACTTGCGAGATCCGTACACCCAGTAGGAGAGCACAACTTTATTCATCTCCTCTCCTGACCTCAAGACGGGTCACCAGCAGACATGCGCGGCAGGCTTGCAGGAAGTTCTGAGCATGTCAGCAATGTACGCCCTCCACCGCCCGGCTTGTGTGCTCGCTGAAGACACGGGGCTGGCCAGAGGGGCGACACATTTGCTTTTTAGCCATTGTCTTGAAAACATGGCTTTACCGCATTCGCCAAGCATTTGAAGATTCTCTTTGATCAGAGAAAGGCAGAAATGTCGGCAGTGAGGCGGGGCAATTCATGCATCATCAAATTTGCATCAAAATGCAACCATCTTTCTCTTTCTCTATTATTATTATTATTATTATTATTATTATTATTATTATTATTATTATTATTATTATTATTATTATTATTATTATTATTATTATTATTATTATTATTATTATTATTATTATTATTATTATTATTATTGTTATTATCATCATCATCATCATCATCATCATAATTATTATTATTATTATTATTATTATTATTATTATTATTATTATTATTATTATTATTATTATTATTATTATTATTGTTTTGTTGTTGTTGTTGTTGTTGTTAATGTAGAATGGTCGAATTTTATTTCAGATTGTAATTCTATAATTTTCGCCTCTGATATGAGGAGTGACAATGAGGCTCAAGTAATATTGCAGTAATTGCTCAGAACTTAAACTGCTGCTTGTGGAAGATAAATCTGAGAAATAACTTTTAGAATTCGCGACCGTCTTTCCAAACGTCCAAGTTATCAAAAGCCCCTGATCCATGTTGCTCTCGTCCTGTGCATCGAAGCCCAACTGTTGTCAACATGAACGGGTCTCAGTGGTGACCGTTGATCCCCAAATCTACCCGTGTCTGCATTACACTGCGCACATCTTACAACCAAGGTCCTCTATTGGCTCATTCGGGGAAAGACACTCTACGGTGTCAGCAGTCAAGGACACTACAGATGCTCGATTATCAAATACATGCACTTTTCGAGCTCATAACTAAACACAAGACACCTGATTGCAATGCAACAAACCATAATAAGTTCTTGCGACAGCACAATGGTCATTAGAAAAACCTACTACACAGTACTCATCGTATTTCATCCCCAGTTCTGCGGGCACTGCATGGCCACGGTAGACCGTCCACAGTTTAAGATACAAATCTATCAATCTTAGTCTGTTGTTTTCACTCCTGGTTAGAGCATTGCCTGCCTAGACATAACCGAAGTAAACTCTTAAACTAAGGAGCTGGTCGGATAAGAAACGAACCATATAGACAAAGAGAATAAATGAGATAAAAGGATGCAGCACGTCATTTAGCAACCTTCAGACGCACAAAAAAGTAGAAATAATAAAAAATAAACTACCGATAGATGAAAGAATCCATCGGCTAACCAAGATTTTCCGTTTTCCCTCTTTTACCACTGCAATAAATTTACGGTCGACCTTTAACTTATAATTATGGGAATCCAATTAAGGAAAATAAAATGACACATAGCTAGTCCACGACCAAGATTATAACGTGTTTTGCTTTATTTAAAAAAAAAAACATTTTCAGAATTAAAAAAAAATGTGTCGGTGTAAAGCTTTTGTCAACGCCGAGTAAAAAAATTCTTGTGTGTTGGGATATTTTCGCGTATACCGTAGCCTCTTTACAAATGGGCACAAGCTACAGGGCTGTCCTCTTCAAGATACTACTACTGCACATTCTTTCTTTCAGGGCAAAAGATCTGTCATTGGTCTGTCGAAAAAGCCTGTCATTGATCTGTCAAAAAAGTATGTCATTTCTCTGTCCCGTCAAAACTCTTCACGTGTCCCTGGACCAGTAGGTGTGGACCTCTTCACTTGTCGATTGTGTTCCGTGGCGCAGCTACCCCTAGCCCTGGTCATTATCACGTGTCTCTGGTAATTTTATCAGTATTATTTCTTATCGCCCTCTTTGTCTATGTACATTCTCTCTTACTCTTCGGTTTGATTATTTCTCAGCCATCTTTCATATTTAAATTTATCTTCTTTCTCCTCGTTTCTATTGTCACTTCCTCTCGTTCTATACCTCTCTCTTTCTTTCTACCTGCATCCTTGTCTCTGTCGCCCTCAGTATCTATCTATTTGTCTGTCTGTCTGAACTGTCTGTCTCTCACTCTTTCTCTCTCTCCTCCTGTCTGTGTCTGGACCCCTCCGCCCCCTCCTGTCCGACTCAAGTGTTCTCATTAACTTCTCGACGAGTGTCCCTCTTCTCCTCCCGCAGAGCACCTTGTCCAGGACACCACAGGAAGGCGGATACCACAGTCATGACACCGGCGATCTCCCACAGATGACCATACCCACTGGACAATGACAGTCCGGGTCCCTCTACACTGTCCAGTCACAGTAATTGGACGTTTGACCCACCACACCTAGACGTCTATCATCACTTTTCATTTCTCTCTTCTTTGCAACAAAATCTGACCTTTTTTCCTGGGGGCGGAGATGATGGGCTTCGCTGCACTTCTTGTGACCATTGACTGTTGACAGGGCTGACTTTAACAAGACTTTAAGTGCCATGCTCTTTGGTCTTGCTCCCTATAAGATTTTTCGCACGCACGACTTATGAGACGGTTGGCGCAGGAGGTTTTTATTTCTCTTTAACCATTTCAACCCGCAAGTATCTTTTTATTTATCTGTCCACCGGAAATAGTTACCTTAACCGTAGCTGAGGCTGAGGCGCTTAAGAAACTGAGAGTGATAAGATAATAACTAGGATGGAGAGAAGCTGGGGAGGGGGGTGGGGAGAAAAGTTCAAAGTAAAAGGTATGGGAGTGAGCCAGAGGACATTCCAAGCCTTTTCGTGGGAGTTCATGCAGTCTCGTTCATCAGAGTCAGGCAGTGTGTTCCTTCCGTTGGTGTCCTAACCCCATAAACCCTTCTAATGAACCTCTAACTCGTTGTGGCGGACAATCCTATGGTTTCTGAAATAACCGATAAGCTAGCCCAGAACTTAGGCCAGGTTGGTGGCCAAGCAGCTCAGCTGACACCAGACTTCGGTTGATTCCTTACAGACAAGGTTTGAATTAGTTTTATCATGTACTATTTGCCTCATCGGTGTCACGTGACAAGCATGTCGGAAAGTTTCCAAATATACCTCAATAGAAAACAGTTAAAACTGAGCTATGACAGACATAACACCATGACTTTTTATTGTTTCATAATTTAAGAAAATTTTCTCCTCTTGGTTCGTCCAAAAGTGACATATTAGGGATGTTGTGTTGATCCACCATTTAATAGTTTGTCTGCGGAAGAATGCGAGCAGTTATGTTTTGTCAGAGACAGGCAGGTTTACTTGGAGACATAATTATATACATACATACATATATATATATATATATATATATATATATATATATATATATAATTATATATAGAGAGAGAGAGAGAGAGAGAGAGAGAGAGAGAGAGAGAGAGAGAGAGAGAGAGAGAGAGAGAGAGAGAGAGAGAGAGAGAGAGAGAGAGAGAGAGAGAGAGGAAATGCGAGTTTTTACTTGCTCCACTCTGAACCTACAAACTAACCTTGCTTTTGTACATTATCTCTTGCATTGCAAGCGACTGTGTCGAAAATTGAATTTTTTTTTTTATTTAATTCCGAAATGCGTTATGATGTAGAATAACAAACCGAGCAGGGAAACTCCCTCCAGCCCGCAGCGCCGCCGCATTCCCCGTGAGGATCAGACCGGAGCACACTTCAGCCAGCACAGGACTGGTGACCAGGAGTTCAAAAACCTGAAATCTTACACTCTCTGGTCTTAGGTTAGGGGTACGCCACCTGCGTCTTCGAAGAATCTGATACCGTTTCCGCGAAGCCAGATGGCTTTGGTACTTGATTCATATCGTATCTGAGCCCACCTCCGGAGTGTCCCAGCCATGGATCAAACGCAGGACCTCCATTGTCTAAGTAACGCGCCACTCAGCTATTAGGCGCCATGCTGAGATGATAGAACCTCAATGTTTTCGCCTATTTTCCGGTTAGTTTGGCTGGGGGGGGGGGGGGGGGAAACGCTTGAGCCAACAGTTAATCAAGGAAACCTGCAAGAAACTATCCTTGCACCGTTACGTCATCCATGTTAACCAAAGGAAAACAAATATAAATAAATTATAATTCAATCTCAAAGCTGGCCCTGAATAGCCATAACTATCACCACATTAATCAATTTTCAAAATTTACAAGCTATAATTCTAGTGCTTGAATAGAAAGACAAACTGATTGAACTCCCAGAAGGAAAGCCCTCCAGGTGTTCCCAGCAAATTGTACGTGTACCCAGTACTGATCCCGCTAATCTGAGCCTTTGTCCAGGTCGTGTTTTACTTCAATAACTTATTAAAAGGATGTGGCTTTAACAAAACCTGCCCTTATAGGAACATATACATACCTTAAAGAAACCCGCGCACCTGTTGAAGAAATGGAAGAAAGAGAATTTACTTATATATTAATAATGAAAAGGAAGATTTACGTGGTGAACAAGTCTAGGATCTCAGAAGCCAAAAGACTTGAAAGTTATTTGAGAGGTTTACACTTAATCCTGAGATGGGGCAAACTTAGCCAAAACAATCTCTCAAAATAAAGGAAAGTCATTTTCAGCGCAGATTAAGTTCTGTAATTGCGCTTGTTTGATGTCTTGCTGAGACATGGGACAGTGTGTTGACATTGTCTGTCTTCCCAATACAGAGAAAACATGGCCCTCCAAGCACTAGTCTTCTAGTTGATGCGCTTTCAAGAAATGCTATATAATATATATATATATATATATATATATATATATATATATATATATATAATTGAACTATTTTCTTTATAAAGTATTTACAAGACGGTCGCAGGACCCGTCAGAACTGACGTCCTTTCACAATAAAGGAAACCACAGCTTTTGTTTTACGTGCGTTTTAAAGAAATCTGGTCAAACAATTTTGAATGATGCAAAACTGCCTAGTGGCGCGATGCGTTTGTTTTAATAACTTTTAAGCAACATTTCGAGCAATTTTAGGTGTGATTTTACTTCATTTTGACAATCTGCCTATTTATCTATCAATAAATCTGTCTAACTATCTATCTATCTAGTTGTTTGTCAAATAACACAATAAAAAACAGTGCTCGACAATTAAGGAGCATGGTATATTTTGAAAAATTGTCCTACCTAGTAGTCCACGACTTGGAAGTTTCGTGCCTGGTGGGGCACTCGTAAGGTGGGTGGATCAGTGTGCTGACTTTCGATAAAGGAACACAAAACAAGAGCCATAATCACAAAGACTAAACAGAACAAAAGGAAAGAAGAAAAAAAAACATGATTCAACCCTCGGTTCAGCACCAACGTATCAACAAACGTAGGAAGAACATTCCTCGCTTTAATGGACAAACATTTCCCGAGGACCAGAAAGCTCAGCAAGATCATTAATAAGAATACAGTTAAAGTCAGCTACACTTGCATGCCAAACTTCAAACAAGCAATTATAAATCACAATAGACGCCTATTGCAAGACAGAATAAAGACAAATCCACAAGCGAAAAAATTTGCGACTGCAGAAATAGAGAAGAATGCCCTCTAGACGGGAAATGTCTCACCGAATGCATCGTCTATAAAGCAACCGTAACACAAACCGAATCTAACAACAAGGAAGCATATGTAGCACTTGCTGAAAATATATTTAAAACAAGATATAACTTATATAATCAGCTTTCAAACTGGAGCATAACAAATCAGCTACAGGATTAAGCGAACATATTCGGGACTTAAAAAACAACAACATAGACCACAGAATAGAAAGGGAAATCGTCAAAAAATTAAGACCAATCGCACAAGACAAAAAGTATTGTGCACGTTTTTTAAAAGAAAAATTTTGCGGCAACAGCCCAGTTTAAACCACCGGAAAGAGGTCTTCTCCCACTGTGTACACAAAGAAATATCTCCTAGCCAGTGTACAGAGAACAGCACCACCTGACGAGTGCCACTAGGCACGAAACTTCGAAGTCGTGGGCTACTAGGTAGGATAATTTTTCAAAATATAATAATTATTATCTATCTATCTATCTATCTATCTACCTATCTGTCTGTCTATCTATCTATCTATCTATCTATCTATCTATCTATCTATCTATCTATCTATCTATCTGTCTATCTATCTATCTAAATTATCATTTTTGTCTACCTATTTATGTAAAAATTTAAATATAGGCCTATCTATTTATTTATACCTTTATCAACCATCATTTCTAACTAACTATCTATCTATCTGTCTATCTATACTCTAATCTGTCTAATACGTATTGATCTGTATTGGTGTATTAATCTCTGGTTTCTGTATTTAATATCCTTCCTTTCTCTCTCCTTCTTTTTCTTCTATGTTTACTCCTACCCTCACCCCCCCCCCCCCCCCCTCTTTTTCTCTCCTCTTTTTCCAACCTCTCCAACAATCTCTCACTCTATTGCTTGCTTCTTTTGTAACGATCTTTTGTCCTATATCCACCCTCTCTCTCTTTCTCCGTCCCCCCTCTCTCTCTCTCTCTCCCCCTCTCTCTCTCTTTCTCTCTCTCCCTCCAATTTCTCAAGCTGTGTACTCACCCGTCACATGCGTAGATGCCATAGTGTTTTCCTGATGAGTGGTCTTGGCACACTTTACACGGAATATCAACCAAGATTCGGCCTGGAAATGTGAAAAGAAAGATTTTTTGTTGTTATTATTATAAATAAGAACATTTACAATAAATTACTTTTCTGTGTTGTTTTCATATAATCTTCCTCCTTGCTAGACTACATCCATATCTCGTACCATATCCCTCCAGGCCTCCGCCTCCATCCCCCTTCCTCAGTTTGTATGTACCTTTGAAAAGGTGACCTGCTTTGAAGTAGTGTAGTCAGAAATGTTAATGGGGCAACAAGTTAGACAAACTGCCTTTACAACTCCATCATTAACCCATGGACCGCCACCAACCACAGCGCAGGGTGTTGCCAGATACGCTCAGGAGCGAGAGGCCAAACAGAGCAAACAAAACACCAGACGCGGGAAAACTTACAGATAAATTACACTGGCCAAACAGGTACTTCCTTGGGCAGGCCAAACTGAGAAACTGTGTTTTGGTTTTGACTTGCGTGCCGCCTTAATCTGGTCCATATTTGTGGCCACGGGTGCAAGATCTCCACACAGTCGCATTGCGTCTTTTCATCATGACATTACTTTTCCCTCTTGACCGGAACAGTAACATACAGAGAAATCTAGCCAATCTAGTCTTACACCAGAAGCTTTACACTATAGAAAACTTTCTTAAAGATTAATGCATTTAATTTTTCCCCTAAAGAGCAGAATACTGAGTACCTCTAGAAAAGTATGCTATATGTAAATATCTATACTATATTGTATATGAATTAAATTTTTTTCCCTCATTAAAGTAAAAGTCTCCAGTTCGACTAAGAAATAATAAAGACTTTGGGAATGTGGAGTTACAGCTCCACTCTTAAACAAGATAAATTATACATGGCATTGAAAGGAATAGGCAGCTCGACATACGATCATCCCAGAGTAGAAATCAGAAGAAACTGAACAGCCTACAGCCTTATGCCTTATCTGAATTTATAACAAGTTATGAAAGTACATGAGTACAGTCTTCCATTGGTGTCAGTTACGCGCGGTATTTTTTTCTCGATAATTTTAACATCAAAGGCCCAAAATATTCTTATTTTTGGTTTTAAACTAGAGTATTCGCTTTAACTGTGGGTAAATTTGATAACCTAGAGGGATGTAGACACCCACTCTTTTATAATCCACGTTTAGCCAAGCGTGCTGTAAGCGCTATCTCGCAAGACATCCGTTAGTTTAAGGGCAAATAACAATCATACTTCAACGTCAGGCGTTGGAAGATTTACCCTAGCAACCGGTCTCCCAGCAGAGTTATTCGCCCATGTTGGTGTCACCAATCGCTTGTCATACCCCCATCTGAGTTTCCGCGGAGATTTGCGGCGGATTACTGGCTTCCTTTGATATCTGACCAATGGTCAAACGTGGTCAGTCGATTTCGAGGGTTTTATCAGTGTGTCGGATGTCGCAAAGTCAAAACTTGGTGCTACAGTTAGATAGGCCAGCTGGAGACTAAGGGAGGAAAAGATGGGGGGGGGGGGGGTTGCTTTCGATACTTGACTAGGCATGAGTCTCAGTGGAAATAAATACCTCCGCATAGACATAATGATTTAGTTCTAGCTTTAGACACAATGGACTAAAAAGTTATAATTCTTGAAAAAGTAGAGCGGCTGCAAACAAAATCATATTATTTAAAATAGATTCCTATTTCGCGAAGTTTGTTGATTCTCATTTGTCTTATCATTTTTCGTGATATATCTTTTAAAGCATAAGAATAACATACTGTCTAATAAAAGTGAAATATCCATAGTGTTGAGCTATAGTGAAGCAATGTTGAACCAAGCCATGGCTTCTAAGAAGATCGTCATGCAGTGCTAATACCGATTGCCGCGCCCCTAATCATCAGGGACCACACAAGCAAATGAAAGTAAAGAGAGAGAGAAGAGAAAGAAACCTCGCCCATTTTTCTTCATTCACTCCCCTACCAGTCCTGATGTGAGGATATCAAATCGGGAGGCAATGTTTTTTTTTTCTTTTCTTTTCTTTTCTTTTCTTTTTTCTTTTTTTTTTTTTTTTTTGAGGGAAGGGGATAAAAGGGTGTGTGTGTGTGTGGGTACTGCTGTGATTTTTTATTCTTTAATTTAAGTTTTAATTACTTGGATTTCCAAATGATAGCCATTTTTTGAGACATGTAAATATGTTATACAAATAAGCCAATAAAAAACCCATATCACAAACTAAGGATGATGCCAGTCAAGTTGCAACAGTGATGCACAACATTCAGACTCATCAGCTCTGTGAATGGCGACTGAGGTTTAAAAAAATTTCCAGCTAAATAAAATAATGATCAGGCGCCCATAGACTCAGCGTCACTAAACTGTGGCGCGAGTTTTGTCACGCTCTGCCCTGACACAATGGCAAGGTTGAAGAGGCATTTAATATTTACTGACTTCTTCTGTCAGCGGAGCAGCGCTGGTGGGCTTCATCGACCAGGTGATTTTGTATTGGGGCTGCTAGTCGTTAACTTTGAATAAGGATTTAGATTAGGGCTAAAGTAAACAAGGTGATTGCTGAGAGCAATGGCAGCAGAGATGTAGATAGATAGATAAGTAGATAGATAGATAGACAGACAGACAGAAAGATAGCCAAAAAGTAAGATAGATAGATAGTTAGATAAATAGATAGATAGATAGATAGATAGATAGATAGATAAATAGATAGATAGATAGACAGACAGACAGAAAGATAGCCAGATAGAAAGATAGATAGATAGTTAGATAAATAGATAAATAGATAGATAGACAGATAGATAGATAGATAGATAGATAGATAGATAGATAGATAGATAGATAGATAGATAGATAGATAGATAGAAAGATAAAGGATTCGATGAAGCAAACGGAGACAGAAGCCAAATGAAGGTGAAAAACGCAGCCATAGAAGAGGCCGACTCTCCTACGGTCAAATCTAGAGAGCCACATGGACTCGGAATTCGAATAAAATGGATTGGAAGAAAACAAGCCAAACAAAAACAAAACCAAATAAATAAAGAAATGAGTGGAATAAAGAACGTTAACTCATGCAAAGCTAAGAGACAAAAGTTTCGGCCGCTGCTGACTTGCGACCTGAATGAGTGAATCTGACGGGAGTTTTGAGCGGGAAGCCCCGATCTCCCAGGCGATTCAGGTGCTTGTGGGCTGGGTGCCCTGGCACAAAAAGCGCCAATCAGCGCGCCCAGTCCGAGTGTGCATGTCAAAGCCAGGCACGTGAGGACTGCCTCCGGCACTGGGGCTGAGCAAACAGTGCACCATACAAAGCGCTCATAACCACATACACAGCCGCATACAGAGTTAACACGTTTTACATACTGAGACATATACACACACATAAAGAGCTTCTAACTATCCTTTATCATTTAAATCTACACAGACAATATGCTTTAAAAAAAAAAATTTTTTTTTAAATGTACAGCTTTATAAATATATATTATTCTTTAACAAGATTTAAAAACAAATCTTATTGTGTGCACTTTGATTAGGGAAGTTACGACTTTTATTTTTCCCAGTTTGTCCATGAGTATTCCTCGTTGCTGGTTTTGTTAACACAAAGTCTTTTTGGTTTTGGTCTTTGAATTGCAATTGCAATTTACTTTACTTTGTTTCCTACAGAACCATAGATTGAAGGTAAAATGCTGTTCCGCATCCTCCTTCATTTCATTTGTCTTTTAAAAAAATTGCTCTCCTCCCTCTCTCTCTCTCTCTCTCTCTCTCTCTCTCTCTCTCTCTCTCTCTCTCTCTCTCTCTCTCTCTCATACACACAATCTCTCTCGCATACTCCCTCTCTCTCTCAAACACACACGCACACACACACTCTCTCTCATAATGTATCCTGTAGCTGATTCATTGTTTGTTTAATTTGAAATCAGTGTGTAAATTGTCGAGAGGCCCCGGACCATTGGTTTCTATGTTTCTCTCCATGTCTGATCTTTCATCCTGTCCAGGCTGTGTGAGAAGCATGAAACCGTCGCCCGCAGGCCTCGCCAGCTTTCCAGCAGCAGCCACCACCACAAGAAAAGCTTCTCCTAACTGGTCGCGCCCACAGCCGCTGGAGGGGAGCCAGGAGAGCCACTACCTGGTAAATATTGTCGAATTTACCTAACACCGTGGATGGCGAAGGGTTTGGTTCGAGGCACTTTGTACTGTGTCTCCGTGTTTATTGTTGTGAAAAAGACACCCCGTAGAAAAACGCTAATATTGACACAACACGTTTCCAGAATTGGAGTTCTGATAAAGGGAGGGAATGTTTTTGTCTTCTTTCTGTCATTGACTTTGTAAACAACTGCAGGAGTCGGGGTGAGAAATAAAAGCGTTTAATTGTCCCCCTTTATTTGGATTTCTTTCGCCTTTGTCAAGTTAACTAAAACAGGAAAACACATATTAAAGTAGACAAGTAAGAATAAATGAGGTCGAAAAAAAAAAAGCTCAGAAAATGCGTAAAAGATATGAACTTAAGATTTGAGGTTACCCATTCTTCACCAATACAATAACAACAAATAACTTTTCAGAGAAGTGAGTATATTTGGAACATTTCTACGAGATGAAGGTAAACATAATCTTTTGTCGTCACGATCAGAGCACATATTGGGAACCCAAGTGCTGGTAAAGTAAATAACAATGATTTCAGTGCTCCGGGAGCTCACAATCGCTTCAGATAGTTTTTTTTTTCTTCTCGTAAGCTTGCACTTGGTGAAGACATAGCTCAGCCCGAGGCCATAGCGTGGAGATAATGCCAGGGTGATTGCATGGTGTGACGTGATTGCAGGCGCTGCGTGATCTTTACCCAGTGTTATAATGATGGTATCTCACGCCGGAGCGCTTCCCGTCACTGCAGCCTGCCACACACCGGCAGTTTAACACCAGTTGATCTCACCCTCCTGACGTGAGATCCAACTCGAGACTCCCAGCGCCAGAAAGGGCAATGCGAAATGAACACAGGTTAGTTATCGACGCAAAGTCATCTGTAATTTATGAGTTAAAAAAAAACAAGACTGGCAAAGGTTAGGAATAATTTCTTGAAAACAAATAAACACTTTGACTGAGCCGTCACTCTAGAATCAAGCACCATCGACCCAGTTTGTTAATAGCGAAGAGGGATACCAAATACAGGCATGATGTCAGTCACAGTATCGAGTATCGAGCATAGCACGGTGCTCAGACATTAGCAAGTGAGTAATCAAGAGCTTCTCTAGGTGTTTCGGAGATTCTATTGGTACTCTTGCAGATGTCACTCATCTGATGATGTATCTTTTCGAAACTGTATGATTCTCTTCCGACATTCAAACGATTGTCTAGAGTAAAGGGAGATAGTGGGATGAAGTTTCTCAGCTTTGATTATTCTGCACTCATCACCTCATGATTTCTTCTCTTTTCAAGAATATAGAGCTAAGGTCCAAGAAGAACCATGAAATAGAATTACGATTGTGTGAAAAATTTATAATATAGGTTAGTAGATTT
Organism: Elysia crispata; assembly: GCA_033675545.1. NCBI lineage: Eukaryota > Metazoa > Mollusca > Gastropoda > Plakobranchidae > Elysia > Elysia crispata. Next base: position 273,384 of record JAWDGP010007341.1, read on the forward strand.
AGTTATAAATACACTATTCATTTTCTGCAAGGCATATAATGCTATAGAAACATGCCCTTAATAGCTAACAACCAATCCCCTCCTCCTGCTTCACGTCCACCCTCCCCCTCCCAGTCCCCACGTTACCCGTGGCACTCTGTCACTCCACTCTATAGACAAGTTACCATAACAGCTTTATAGGCTGAGCCCTGAGCCTTAAGTTAATGTAAAATCAGGAACCATTTGGGATTTGTTTGAGTGTTTGTTGGAAGGAGTTATAGACAATGAAGTGCCCCGTTTGCACCTCAATCTCAAAGAGCGACAATATTTGACACATTAGAAGTTAGTTCTCCGTTTTTAGATAGCAATTACTTGCTTCCTTTCGATATTTTTGTTCTCCTTTCTTCAGTCTAGAAACAAAAAGAACCAAAACCAGTAAAGAACAAATGAAGATAACAATGGCAGCGTGATCTGTGTTAAACTTTTCCATTTTTGTCGAACGTCTTCCACTGGCCACATGTCTGGCCCTGTCGCCGCCAGGTCAGTGGGGCGAAGCGGTGTTTACCTGTAAACAACTTAAAAGGCTTTTACCGTGCTAACAATGTGGAGCGTTGCACACTTGCTAATGTGTCAATGTTTGTCTGGTGAGATCTGCAGACAGAAATCGAGGCAATATGATAACTCTCCGTCTCAATAATGTAGGCGCCGTTTACAAGTAACATCGCGCTCTTTATGATGTACAGACTGAGACAGGTGGACTATTTGCTGAGCTCTACACAGACAAAGGGAATCGAATACATGGACCAGTTAGCCTCTTGGGTGAGTGTGCTGTTTGTTTCTCGGAACTTGAGCTTGGTACCAGTTCTCTTGTATGAACAAACGGTAAATCTTATTGGTGAGAGAAACTTACAGGCTCGCCGGGTCGGGGTGCCCCTCAACCGAAGGATGGCGAGAGAGAGAGAGAGAGAGAGAGAGAGAGAGAGAGAGAGAGAGAGAGAGAGAGAGAGAGAGAGAGAGAGAGACAGACAGACAGACAGACAGACAGACAGACAGACAGAGGGGGAGCGGGGGGAAGAGAGAAAGGGCAAGACAAAGACAAAAAAGTAACGTTTGGAATGATGTATGAGTAATTAAAAGAAAAAAAAAAGTTGCTACAACGAAAAGGGTTACAAAGCTCAACAAGTTTACGTTGATGACTTATGATGGAGATGTTCATAAGATTGGTGTTAATGATGATGACGACGATGATGATGATGTCAATGTTGATGATGATGATGATGACGATGATGATGTTAAGGGTGATGATGATGTTAATGATGATGAAGATGATGATAATGATGATGATGATGATGATGTTAATTGTGATGATGATGATGATGATGATGATGATGATGATGATGATGATGATGATGATGAAGATGATGCTAATGGTGATCACGATAGGTAGGCAAAATAAAAAGACGAGATGGACTCTTGAGGATGAGGAGAAGGAGTGAATAGGGGATACTCATAAGAATTCAAGTGGCGCTATTGAGGACGAGGAGGAAGAAGAGGAGGAGGAGGAGGGAAGAATACCTATTCTCTACCCCAATGAGATGCTCCTTTTTCTTAGAACCTTTTTTTTTTCCTTTCTACAATCTTTCGAATCGTATTGGCTGGACCCTATATAGATGTAAAGGAAGATAACTATATGCTGACCTAAAGAAAAAGATAATGCGTCGGAACTGACCAAAAAGCAGTTGTTTGCGATCGTCCCAAAGTATATTTCGTTTATTAATGCGAGCTAGGCATCGTAAATTGTAATATTAATCCTACCAATACTAGCCATGGGCGAGGGTGGGTATCAGTCGGGTATGTAACAACTTCCAGGATCGCAGTTCTTCATGACAGTTACCCCTACACCTATCTCAATCTTTTTTTGCGATTCCACAAAGAGTTACGTTACCTAGATAAAAGCCTTGGAACTCCAGCCAGTTTAGAAGTATTGAGAAGGCACCATGAATATTATCTTATTATAAAGTCGGAGGTGCGGAACACTGAGTCTATACCTCAGTCTAAATGATATTTATTATTCTGCTTGTTTGGTGCTCATTTCTCTCTCTCTCTCTCTCTCTCTCTCTCTCTCTCTCTCTCTCTCTCTCTCTCTCTCTCTCTCTCTCTCTCTCTCTCTCTCTCTCTCTCTCTCTCTCTCTCTCTCTCTCCCCCTCTCTCTCTCTCTCTCATTTCTCTTCCAGCCTCTCTATCTCCTCTCTCTTTCTGTATCTCTCTCCCAAAGTCCTTCTTTCCCCTTTCTGTGTATCCCCTCCTTCCATTTTCTTCTCCCTCCTACTTTCTCTCTCTTTCTCTCTCTCTCTCTCTCTCTCTCTCTCTCTCTCTCTCTCTCTCTCTCTCTCTCTCTCTCTCAAAATACAAGATATTTTTAAGCAGCAATACATGGACGTGCCATTTCAAACAGACTAGAAAGCCTAAAACAAGAAAGAAATTATGCGACCAGACTTTCAAGTTCCAGTTTACTTAATTTGTATGAATTTGACAACGGGGAGATGTATTTATACGCTCTGCTTGATTACTTAATGGTTGAGTTGTATTCATATCCGTGGAAAAAAAAATCTTTTGATCAATCAGAAATATTGTTGCCCTCTTTATGATTTTGCTCTTTCTTTCTTTCTCTCTCTTACTCTCTCTCACTCTCTCTCTCTCACTCTCTCTCTCTCTCTCTCTCTCTCTCTCGTAGATTAGGTACCCTGTACTTTGGGAAGCTCCCAACTGCAGTTATAATCATAGGTTCAAGTGAGCTGTCACCAAAAGTGCCTGGGGGGTAATGTTTCACCTGCTGCCATCCTACCCAAGTACACAGAGAGACACGTGAATCATGATATATAAACTGCACTAACTAGATAATACATGCACATCATAGATATACACTGCGCTGCAATGCCATATAGGAGCATGGGGGAGACAATGGGTCTGAAGGAGAGGTCTCTGCCATACTTGGATTGGACGCGAGACTTGCTGGACTGCAGGGATGCTTGAGCTGCTCTGTGGGTGCCTCGGTCAGTGCGGTCACCTGACCCACTGGGCTAGTTGGATATTTCTCAGTCTGGAGCTACAATGTGGCTTCACTAAGTCTCGAGGAATTGAAGCAGTATTATAATTATTATGTTACGTGATTTAAAGTTGATTGCTAGACAATAATACTGTGTAACATGCGCGTCATGAGGGTTGTGGAGGTCAAGGTCTTCACAGAACTCAGGCTTTTTAAAAATAGGGATGGGGTGGGGTGATCAGTCACTAATGATCCACCCACAACCATCGATCGTGGCCTGTGAGTGGGCGTCATGCACGCACGCCCTGCCCTGCCCCAGGGCTAGCACACCAGGCAGCGGGTACCCTCACTCTCTGCGGTGTTACTAGCAGAATGACAGGGCGTGTAGCAGGAAGGAATGAACGAACGAGAGATGCGCACTGTAGAGGACTGCAGCTGCTGGAGGCTGGAGGCCTGACGATTGAGAGGCTAGTCATTGGTGGAAGCTCTCACGTTACGCCACCATATTATTGTTTGTTTTTTTATTTAAATTAATATTCATCTACATCTAGAATTTAAATTAACCCAATAGTTTTCGTTACAGTATTCAACAAAAATACGAATGACTCCACCCGGACCGACCAGTCAGATAAGACAGTGATAAAATGAAGTTTTTAGCAGGACCAAATCACTCGGTGACAGCATCTTTCCTTCGAAAAAGTGGTCGCAGAAAATATATATGGAGTAATAAAAGCCGATATTTTAAGTGATATATCTATGTATTTCTTAAAATACATTCTTGTTATCTTTCTCTTCCTATGTTCAAATCTTGGCTTTGATCACACCTTGATATTAGTTTCATCTTCGAAAATTGTGATTTTTTTTTTGTTTTTTTGTTTTCTTTTTTCCCAAAGAAGCAAATTAGCACGTAGAGGTAAGTTCAGCGCATCAGCATCAGTTCATTAGCGCCGCTTCTGTCTGGAGTGGTTTGTCACCAGGACTTAATGCTTCCGTGCGACAAATTGCTGGTCACCTGGAGAGCGGCGCCAAGATGAGGCATCCTGGGCTGTTTGCCTTGCCATTAAGTCAAGGTAAATACCGCCAGTGGCCCAGGAACCCCCGCTCACCACCACTGACACGAAAGAGAGGTAGAGACCAAAGGAGATACACAAGAGGCAGATCTAGACAAAGAGGAGAAAGAGTGAGAGATGCAAACTAGATTAAATGTAAACAGCGTATTGAGGAAGAATGAAAAGAGAGCGAGAGACTGGACCTTTGTTGTTGAAGGTATGTGAGCAGATTAAAATGTATGCTGTACGACATAAGAGATTCTGCCGACAAAAGTGGATGGACTACATAGGTGCTGAATTAACACAACACGAAAGAAAAAACTGAACAAATTTACAGTTCTGGTAACAAAGAGTTAACTAAATACATCGTTGAACGAAGCAACAAGCCGGAGAGCATACAGAGATCTAATGGCCGTTATAGAAGACCTTTATAGAACTGAGAAGAAATAAGGAGAATCACTGGACCAATCAGCATGTCAGAAACCGCCTAGCTGAAGACGAAACTGCTACTTCACTTAATAGACTGAAGATAAAACTGCTGGTTCACGTAATAGACTGAAGATAAAACTGCTGGTTCACTTAATAGACTGAAGATAAAACTGCTGGTTCACTTAATAGACTGAAGATAAAACTGCTGGTTCACTTAATAGACTGAAGATAAAATTGCTACTTCACTTAATAGACTGAAGATAAAACTGCTGGTTCACTTAATAGACTGAAGATAAAACTGCTGGTTCACTTAATAGACTGAAGATAAAACTGCTGGTTCACTTAATAGACTGAAGATAAAACTGCTGGTTCACTTAATAGACTGAAGATAAAACTGCTGGTTCACTTAATAGACTGAAGATAAAACTGCTGGTTCACTTAATAGACTGAAGATAAAAATATCACAGGAACAGACGGTCTAAGTTTAAGTGAAAATCGTGGGTGTCATTTTTATATTTATCGTGTATTTGTAATGGTCTCCTCGTTTTCAAAATAGCTGCTGTGTAACATTATTGAAGAGAAAGAGAGAAGGGGAGGAGGGAAGAGAAACAATGAAAGCGATAACTTGATTTAGCTTCTCTTCACTAACTGCGACCGTTTGAGATGGTGTTAACGATGGCTAAGAGGGCTGTAAGACTCACCTAGTACCTGTATAACGCCTCGGCTCTGTTTAATTAAACCTTGGAGTCGCCGTGTTATCACCATCATACCACTCAGTGCAGGTCACAAATCAAAAAGCGTTTCCAACTAACCAGTTTTTGAAAAGGAGAGAACTGTTATATCTTTGTACAAAGTATCATTTCTTTCGACTCTGGAGTTACTTGGTTATTTACGGTATATAATTAATTTTGAGGGCAAAACCTATTGTTATTGTCTTGATCGACATTTGCTTTGGCAGTGTATAACTTTGAGTGATAGTTCAAACGAGTTTAACGTCGCCTAAGCCTGTTTTAGAGTCTTACTCTGGTATCTGCGGTCTGAAAAAGCTTAGATCAACTCAATTAGTTTCGGATCCGTAAGATTGGACTCTAGATGGAAGACTGAACATACGGTACTGTGGTAGTTTATGGTAGGTGGGAAAGGCGATGGATTCCCCTACCTCAACCAAGATACTAAAAAAGCTTTCAATCGCTTTCTTTTGAGACCTCTTAGATCTCGATTCAGCTCGGCTAGATACAGCAGAATCAGCGGCTGTGTCGAGAACAGAAATTACAAGCGTGACACCAGTCGCAGCTTTGAACCAATAGATCACACTCGAACGTGGAAAATAACGATGAATTGTTAAATCAAAGATGATTATTGAATTCAATAAACACGGAGAACCCAAGTACATGTTGAAAAAATTACGTCTGAAACTATACCACGGTAAAATAGAGCGGTAGTGAGAAAATAATGAACTACTTGATGGAGTTTGACTAACAAACGATTGTAGAATGAAATTTGGGAAACAACCAAACAAGTACAGGAAGAGGTGTTGTGTGTGTGAGCGTGTGTGTGTGTAATAGTTTTCGGCTGATGTGCATGTCTGAAGCTAATTTATCGCAGTGTATGTCTGACAGGTGTGTGCGTGTGGCGTGTTTTGACTGCGATGACTCGCGGTACTTAGCTTATCTCCAGGCTAACTAACGGCTCCATTGCGCCTCGCCGATCATAACTCGAGTCCGCGGACATGATGCGATCAAAAGGTGCTGTTGATAAATTCTCTTCCCTGGCTGAGTGCATGCACTGGTCAACGGTGCTTCCCACAATTCCCGGGCTTAGCATGGTCAATGCACAGACTAGGCCAGGGATTAGGCAGTTCTCTCACTGGCTCCTGCGCACCCTGGAATGAACTACTGGTACTGACCAACGGTCATCTTAGCGGACAGAGAAGGGTTCTTATCTCAGGCTGCACGGTCAGTAGTCTGGTGACTCAGGGTCACTTCAGACCAACAAGTCTCTTTGAGCTGTCCACGTGACGGACATAACTGGACTCGGCAAGGTGCGACTTAATAATCGTCGGCCGTGCTTTGGGCCGACAGTTTTCATAATAAACAAGGCAGTGGTCGCGAGCTGACCTGGGAGCGGAGATTGCGTCGCTCGACCTATTGTCAGCCAGCACCTGGTGTAATTTATAATTCTTATTGCATGCTTCTTTTCACCACCGCCTTTCGGGGTAGATCTATACATGCTGCTTGGGACTGAAGAGATCAGAGAGCCAGCGGGCCAGGTGTTTCCACTGACAAAACTGCATGCGTGTGCCTGCCGCGCTCTAACAAGCGAGAAAATTACACGAATCAGAAGGAATATATTTTTTGTGGGTGTAGAATGAGGCGAATCAACCAAAACGAGTTGTGACTAAATCAAAGAAGTAAATTAATCTCTAACGTCCTCTCTCCTATTGTGGCTTGGGTAAATTGAGTAAACTGAAACACATGCAAGTCCCCAAACCTCCTTACAAAAGGTTTGTAAATCTTTTGCTTTCATCTTGTCGGTATCATTAGTAATAATATTAGAATACCACGGCTTAAACAGAATTTAAGTTCACAAAAAAACCTGGAAACTTTGCTCAAGCTTGAGTCTCTGGGGTCAATGTTTCGTGTGAACTGGACTTGAGGAAACATCAGATCTTTTGGATGGTATATTTTATATTATATGTATATATTTTAAATTCTTAAGTGCCCTCGTCTAGAGCTAACAACAGAGCGCCACATTTTCCCAAACACTAGTGGCAAAAAAGGGGGGGAGGAATAATTTTGCGCTAGAATGCATTTAGACAAGCGCTCTATTATTTTTCAGTCTATTTTATTATATTACAGTAGTGAAGAAGTCATCCATGCTCTCTTGACATCTTTATTAGAATTGTTTCGTGTGTCTGAGTCGAATTTTCATTACCCGTAGAATAAGGGTCTGTGATGTGACATTTTGTTGTACTGAATAAACTTTTAACTGCAGGATAAGTCATTCAGCTTTTCTTCGTGTACAAGGAGTAGCTAAATACTTTCACTCGTAACTAGAAAATTGTCGCTGAAGTTTGCAGACCACAGAAAGTAGGTTGGATTTCAGGTTATTCTTTGTGGAATATAGGAAAATAGAGTACAAAACGTGTATGTAATCGGTATGTAGTAAATTCATAGGTGTAACTAATTTTTTATATTTTGTTTCAGTGTATCCATAAAATTATTAGGCAGCGAACCTCTACAATACACGGCAAGTTTGTTTTTTTTTACTGATGAATGTCACCTAACTTTGCGGGATTCTTAATTACTTTTGATTTCCTGTTAATGTCCATCTGAATATTCCCTGGCTATCTGTCCATAGTACGCAGAGCTAAGTCTTGTTTTAGCTGCCACTCTCTCAAAGCTCTTTGTCATTGAATGTCCAGTTTCCTTGAGCAGTGAAAAGGTTCACAGCTCCAACTTTCCTACAGTACAGACCGTGTCCCCACCAGAGTGGACAGTCCCCGGAGGCCTCAGGGGAGTCCTTCAAACTGGTTCACTTCGACTTAGATTGATACTGATTGAACCAACTGGAGTCTGCTCCTCCAACAGTGCAAGTGAGAGCATGAAGTCAAGCAGTGTTTGTTGCCTAGGCCTGTATTCGCGGCCTAAGTCACCGAGTCACCCACACACTGCTGTACTGCTGAGATGTCTTGACATTTGCCCTTGGTGGAGCAAGTCCGTTGACCGCCGAGAGCAGCTAAGGGGAAACAATTGGTTGACCATTTAATCCGTGGTCAGCCCCAGCGAGCAGGTTTAGCCCCCGTACCCAGTGAGTGGAATGACGGGCAAGGAACCGGAAGGATTTCTTCAGAACTACTTTGTTTCACCCACTAGTCGCCGCGATCACAAACAAGAGCGTTGAGGAATTATCTTCGTCCATAAGTTGCAGTAACACTAACCCAAGTGAACCATTATCTACAAAAAGGAAAAAAAAATCAAACATTCCAGTCACTATTCTTTGCAAACATGACATTTTTCATCTTGCTATTGGTTGAGTTACAAGTGAGCTATTTGGGAGCATGCAAGGCCGTCTATATCATCCTAATTCGATCCGTATAATTAGATGTACATATTGTGTGAGGCGGACACCATACCTAGTCCAGTTGAGGTGACCAGTATCACCGCATCATGCCGAGACCATGGCCGATCGAGCTGAGGTGGCCATTGAAACACTAACTTGAATCATTGTCACACAGGAGAAAAACCGCGCCATGTTTCATTAAAGCGACCATTAAATTGTTCAATGGCGGACAATTTTCATTATGTAATGTAAATGAGTATAGCTTCAGCATTGGTTATGAGCGTACATGAGTTAGATTAAAAAAAGAATAAGAAAAATAATACGCAAGATCCCAGGACAGTTTCGCTAGAACTAAGCACATTTCAGTACAATTTACATTTGTCCGTGAAAACTGGTCTAACTCTTTTTCTTTTTTCTGTTTTTTTTTTTCTTTGTATAGAGGTGAAATTCCAAAAGCAATGAACATAACAAATAAAGTATTTCAACTGTAAATAACCTAGTTTTTCCGCTAACAGCAATATCAACAGCAAAGATTACCATCCGGGGCTTTCCAGGTCTTCAACACCAAACACAGGACTCGGTTGGTATTGATTGACCCTTCACAGACACTCTTGTGTGGACAACGTCAAAACGTGCCAGCTAGCAATAATTGGCCGCCATTATCAGTAATTGGTGACATTAACAAACGCCAAGTTTCCAGCGTGAAATCAAACTTTACTAGCCACAAGCAGACGAGATTTTTGCTGTTTGCTTTTCAATATCGTTTAATCTGTTTCACTTCCATTTTTATGCGGTTCTTCTCTTTTTAAAAAGTCTCTCAATTCTTTTCTTTAACATTTATTTGGTCCCGTTTTGTGTTTGTGTTTCTCTTGTGGCTGTTGATTGCATTCTTAAATCTACCCGTTTCGGTGAGAGGAGGACATGCTTGTATCACGTTTGTCTCTGTCTCTCTTTGTAGAGATCAGTAAGCCTGTGGGAGACATTGAACACCAATCATGCATCTTGCCGGTATATATTTGTGTAAAACTGCCTTACGGTATTTATCTTTCTTTCTGAGGATCTTTGTCTGCTCAAACTCTCTTATTTTTGCCTTATGTTTATGTCTACCGTCTGTCTCTCTCGGTCTCTTTCTCTCTCTCTCTCTCTCTCTCTCTCTCTCTCTCTCTCTCTCTCTCTCTCTCTCTCTCTCTCTCTCTCTCTCTCTCTCTCTCGTCGGCAGTCATATTCATCCACCTGACCATTCTCATGCCCCTCCCTCCCTCCAATTATCTAATGAAACGGCCAGTCTCCCCTCTCGTCTGTCCCTCACTCCCACACTGACCATCATTCTTCACTGTAAGCTTGGGGGCGGGATCAACCACGCAAGCTCCGCCGCATCCACCAGCGCACGCGCAAAACATCCAATAAATTTGACCGCTGATTGGCTGTAATTTGCCCTAACGATAGGTCAAACGACCTGCCCGTCAGTTCCTAGATTGCCTAGTTTTATACTTGCTATTTAGGTAGTTTTAGAAACGCATGCAACTTTGTCTACAATCGAATAATAACATAGCACCCTGAACCGTCCTTGATACTCTCTTCATGAACGATACATCGTGCAACTCACCCCTCGCCAGGCAATTTGGACTGAGCTAACAACAGGAGGGTTGTGTTTTACTATTTATGAAGCTAAAATTTCCAGTGTGGAACAGCCTTTATACCAATAAAACTTCTGTCTTTATCTTTCCTCCTGCATTTAATGGATTTTCTATTTCACAGCCCTTTTAAGTGTAAGAGAGGTACGAGCAGTCTTTGTCCTGAGTAGGTAGGAATAATGGTTGAGTCGGCTTCGAATTTTTTTTTTTTTTTTTTTTTTTGCCACGCTAGATGTAAATTTTCAGAAAAATCCAACCGTGATTTGGCACTTTTTGGCGCTTTGAAACAAAATTGAAAAAAACGTTTTTTTTCTTCGCTGAAGCTGCGTCACAGAGCCGGTTGAATATCGCTTTGGCCAACACGTATTTACGCTTGCAAAGAAAATCCCCTTCTGATATTAAAAAAAAAAAAAGGGTCTGAATTTATGGTGGCAAACTCATTGATATAATACTGTGACTTGATATAAAACTGTGACATACTGGAAAAAAAAAAATTAAATCTGAGTTCTTGTTGGTGGTGGATAAAGATCGTGAAAGTTGCCCACCTTTTGTGTAACTGAAGATAATTTTATCATTGTGAAGAAACTGGTTCAACTAGATCAATAATAACTGTCAATGAACTTCCAAGTGAAACAAAAACCAGTGTACGGTCAACTGAACCGATTCTCCGAAAGCACCTGAACATGAAAACAGTTTCTGTGCGGTGGATACCTCGTCTTTTGACAAGTGAGTAAAAGAGAGCAGCGAGTTGGGTCCTGCAAAACGCCATTCCAACAGAGTCCAATGATATATTTATCCCTAATCTCAAAAACCACTCAAAGGAAGCTTCTATGACAAAGAGGATGCCATTGAAGCTGTTGAAGAATTTTTAGTGGTCCATTCTTTGTCTTTTTATTCTCAAGGACTTTAAATTTGGAGGTTAAAGAGAGGCAGTAGATAAGTTTTCCTCTGTGTAAAGTGACTATGTAAAGAAACAAAAGTATTTGTTTCAAATTACAAAGCTCTGTCTTTTTTATTATTATTTATATCTAAACCAAAAAACTTCTGGAACACCCCCTAAACACACCCACACACCCTCGTATTTGTCTGCCTGTGTAAAAAAAAATAATTTTAATTATTAATGAGCTTCTTACTCCGCTTTGCAATTCAGAAACTCGAAGTAGGCATGGCCTAAAAGGGCATTTTGACAATATTCGGGAAATCAGCTTGTTTTGTAATTTCCTAGTCTGTTTTAAGATTTTTAATAAATTAACTACACAGCTGGAAACATCTACAAAAAAATATCTGAATGTGCTCTACCTTGTGGGTGTTCATAGCTACCGATTTATGTCAAATCTTCAATATAATAGAGATTTAAAAGATCTATAAATAGATTTTGATTTTACAAAAAACTATTCGTATAATAAAAAATGCTCGAAAAGGGTAAAAATACACAGTTTTACTTAGGGTAACTCACAATTTCTTTAGAAATGAAAGCTTTTCCTTCCTTTTCATGTCACAATTTTTTTTTGGGACACCATCTTGATGATTGTAGATACCGGTACTTAGTTCTTTGAGATGGCGTTAAGGAACTGTACTGTGAATTTTTTTACAGTCCGGTTTCGTTGATGTTTTCATTACTGAATCGGCCAAGGTCTATTGAATTTCAACAGCTAAACGAGAATAAAAAGGTGGAAATGAGACTCAGTACAAGGAGACGGAATACAAAACTGAAGGTACAATCATTTAAAAATCCTCAGAAATCTTAAAAAAAAATTAATTATTTATCAGCAAAAGCATAATCATACACGGGTATGTGAACCGGGAGTTCAAACTTCTACTCATAATGGATACAGATTTTATCCTTCATGTGTAACAGCGATGACAAAATCAGTTCAGAGTTCCACAAAAAATTATGTGTACAAAAAGGCTCTTGAACCATGGTTTGGGTGTATGGAGGATCTGCAACCATTTGAAACCAAATCCCTGGAGATGGCTAGATTCAGCCGGAGCCATTATGTCAAAGAGAGCTTAGTGCTGTCAAATAGCCAAGACATAGATGTATTGAGAGCAGACAATCGCTGGCTTTTCTGGGCCTTGAGGCGTAGAAACAGAGAGAGAGAGAGAGAGAGAGAGAGAGAGAGAGAGAGAGAGAGAGAGAGAGAGAGAGAGAGAGAGAGAGAGAGAGAGAGAGAGAGAGAGAAGGAGCTTTTGTTAAGGTAGACGTAATGATGAAGGTCTTTAACTTACCGACGATGAGAGATCCCTCGGAGTTGGTGGTTAATGGAAACAATTTTCTGCACCTAATTCCTTCATTAGATTGTCGGCCCAGAAGACGGTGAGTAGAGAAACTAGGAGGGCATAATTTAAGCAAGTAAACTGGGCTGCCTCAGTCTTCATTGAACTTTGGATTACATAATGGTTTCATGGAAGGGCCTTAATTTCCTGTGGAGATTCAGGCTTCACAAAGTTTCCAAATGTTTCCCTGAACACAAATGCAGATAGGAGCCTGGGTTTAGGTTTTCGATATTTTGATGACCGTTTTAGCTGGCGAAGCAAAGAGATCCATCACGTCGATACAAGATCAAACAAGATTTGATGAAATGACAAAATTAAGCTGTGGCGCGAGTTAAATAAAAGCGTCTGTGTGCGCGTGCGTGTTTGTCACTGTTTTTTTTTTTTTTAACCTTTGAGAAAACTCAAACTGAGTTGTTCGAGTTCTCAATATCGACTTGTCTATCGCAGAAGATGGGAATATGTTCAGTGATCTGGGCATGCTCGAACAAATCTTGTTGATGCATTTAATGCATAATGATTCATCCTATACTCCGATGAATATATGAATGTATGTATCGGTTGGGCATAAAAATGTTAATAAGCCAAAAGATTTGCGCTAGGAATTGATAGATGACGTAACCTCATCAATTATTTTAACCAGATTTGATATCAGTATAAAAATAGCCCGCAAAAATTGGCGCAAGAAAGTCAACAGAAGAGGTTGATACTGTGTGCCAGTAATCTGTTTCTACCTACACACGAAGATCTGATGCAGTCGAAGAGGAGAAGCTTATTCTTTTCCTGAAAATTTCCTAATCTAGTATTGGATCTAGATAATTATATAGAGTCAAAGTCAGTAAACACTCTTAGTTAATCATTAACCATAATTGATTACCTCCCCTTAAGTTAAATGAAAGAGGATAAGACTTATTCCCAAAATTACTAGTAACATTCTATAACCGGAAGTGATCTGACCTGAAGAGACATAATCAGGTCAGGGAAGATATGTAGAGTGAGATGCGTGTATTTCGAATGTTTACTACATGGTGCCCTAAGAATAGGTGCGTGCTGTGGGGCCTCTAAGTTTATACAAAAATTGATTATGTGTTTTAGGTTTTCAGGTTTCATAGACCAGGTCATCTATATCACGGTTGAAAAAAAAAAATAATACTCGTAATTGCTAAGATAGTAAACGTTGCCAGAGCTATTCCTATTTCAGTCTATTTCAGTCATCTGAAAGGTTTCAAATATTGAAAAATCTGTAAGAGATTTATTTAAGTACTGCAGGAGTATTAATTAAGTATGAAGTTAATTATTTTTTTATTTTTATATTAATTTTTTTAATTTTCCCCTTCAAGAATGAATTGTCATTCAACTTGTTTGCACAATTAAAGCGTAACATTGACTTTTCATGTCATTTTAGAATTATATCTAGTAGATTTGTCTTGAATTGGTTTCATTTATCATCATCATCATCATCATCATCATCATCATCATTATTATTATTATTATTATTATTATTATTATTATTATTATTATTATTTTTATTATTACGAGGGCATATTGATAAGTTTTGCCTCCAAGTCCATAACTTTGGAAATAATGAAGACAAAAAAATGATACTTACACCAAATGGAAGGTCATTTTATTTAGCACCAGTTGACATATCATTTTTCAACATAATCACCGTCCCCTTCGATACAGAGCCGCCACCGACGGACGACCTGTTGGATGCCGTCAGCGAAGAAGTCAGCAGTCTAGTCTCTGCAGCAAGAAAGAACAGCATTCTTCACATCTTCGTCTGTCTCGTAACGGTTGCCCTTGAGGTAATCCTTGAGTTTTGGAAAAAGGAAGAAATCGCTCGGAGCAAGATCTGGGCTATAAGGCGGGTGCGGTAATGTCCGGAGGCCTAAACGATCTAAAGCCGTTTCCAAACTTGTGTGAGGGCGAGCGTTGTCGTGATGGATGATGGAAACTTTCTCACTCCTTACCCGTCGCAACCTCGCTTTCAGTTTCTCCAGTGTTCACATATTTCGTAGAATTCACGGTTTGCCTTGTTCCAAAAATTCTGTGTGAACCACACCCTCACTGTCCCAAAAGATCGTGAGAAGCACCATGATCCATCACGACAACGCTCGCCCTCACACAAGTTTGGAAACTCGCACGGCTTTAGATCGTTTAGGCCTCCGGACATTACCGCACCCGCCTTATAGCCCAGATCTTGCTCCAAGCGATTTCTTCCTTTTTCCAAAACTCAAGGATTACCTCAAGGGCAACCGTTACGAGACAGACGAAGATGTGAAGATTGCTGTTCTTTCTTGGTGCAGAGACAAGACTGCTGACTTCTTCGCTGACGGCATCCAACAGGTCGTCCGTCGGTGGCGGCTCTGTATCGAACGGGACGGTGATTATGTTGAAAAATGATATGTCATCTGGTGCTAAATAAAATGACCTTTCATTTGGTGTAAGTATCATTTTTTTGTCTTCATTATTTCCAAAGTTATGGACTTGGAGGCAAAACTTATCAATATGCCCTCGTATTATTATTATTATTATTATTATTATTATTATTATTATTATTATTATTATTATTATTATTATTATTATTATTATTATTATTATTATTATTATTATTATTATTATTATTATTATTATTATCATTATTGAAATTAACATCATACTTGTTGTTGTTGTTGTTGTTGTTGTTGTTGTTGTTGTTGTTGTTGTTGTTGTTGTTGTTGCTGTTGTTGTTGTTGTTGTTGTTGTTGTTATTGTTGTTGTATCGTTAGAAGCAAGGCTGAACTCTAAATGAAACAGAAACCCGTACCGATGATTTTGCGATCTATTTTGTTTGCACTCGAATGAACCTTGAGATTTGCTATCCAGACATTAATATTATTCTGATTCTGCGTAACAAGTGACAGGGCATGATACAAATTTTGTCCTGCGGAAACAGCCCGTGCAACCTAATCCGAGATCTGATATGTACTGCTGTTAAAATACTGGAACATTATCCCAGTTTAGATGCAATAATCATATTTAGCTTTCGTCACGCTAGACGCAGCACGCTGTTTAATCAAGAGATTAGTCGAAAGGAAAAATTAGAGCCGAGTCAAGTAACATTCGAGCCGACTGACAGCTTTCTTCACGCTTCACTGAATACGAAAATTGCTGCAAAAATTTTGTTACCTTCTGTTTCCTCTTCTTCCTCTCCTCCAGCGCTTTTAACGTTACAACCAAAGGTTTGCTTCAGCCAGAACTGTTTAGATTAGGTTGAACTGGTTGAAAAAAAAAGATTATGTTTAAAAATCACCATCTTGCCCCTGGCTCGCATACTTCAATTTGGGGATGTAACAGGGGAACAAAAGTTTACTCTCTTGTTTGGCCGCGTACCTTTTTTCAGCGTAAAAATCTTTAAAAAAAATGGTTGTGGAAATAAAGAGGGCCTTCACGAATGCTGGAAAAACTCCAATGCAAGGAAAAGATTCATGCTTTTTCTAAGGTCATCTAGAAAAAAATTTACACTTTCGTAATTCCATGCCTATGCATCTTAGAATACATTTTACTCATGTCCTCCACCAGGAACTTTTCTTGTTTTTTCAGCTTAAATCAACAACTCGCTAACCTTGTTTATCTGATTGGAGAGTCCTATAAAGAGCTGTTCTGCTCCGACAATGACCGACAGACTTAGCCAAACAACAAACATGGCGGAGGCTTGCATCCGGGCTCTAAGCTCTTGCAAGGACCGCACTAAAAAACAAAATATTCTAATTCTGGTATTTTGGAAAGAGACCCTCATTCGCCGAACCATTCATAACTATGACGAATATCATTTGCTGATCATATTTGATGTTTGAGGATTACAGATGAGTAAACAGGGCGACTGGCAATCTCTCCACTCTTCCCCTCCCATTCTATCTTTTCTCATCCTTGGCCTCCCATGTCTGAACCTGATTAAAGGTCCAATCTTTGATAATTGTCCATAATATCTATAGTAAACACGGTAAACTTGCAAGGATAGGGGAAGAGAAATAGAGATAGACATACGGCACACAGAGAGAAAGAAAACAGAGGTAAAGAGGTTGAGAGAGAGAGAGAGAGAGAGAGAGAGAGAGAGAGAGAGAGAGAGAGAGAGAGAGAGAGAGAGAGAGAGAGAGAGAGAGAGTATGCAAGCATACACAAGGCTTCTAGTCTAACGTTCAAGGAAATGGCGATCACTATGATGGAAAAATTAATGAAATGAAAAGTTGGGACAGAGTATCAATAAATCCTAAAAGAGTCGAGAGCCCATTGTCAGATGACCAGCATGATGCTGTAACCTCGCATAAACTATGGTCTCTAGCTCACTCTTTCATTGAATCCAGTTTGTTAGATCTATACTTTGAATTATCATTTTCATCTTCCAACACCCCCCCCCACACACACATACACACACATCCCCCAACCTTTGCACACACATAGAAATTATTTTTAATAAGTAATAAAGTTAAGGTTTGCCTTTCGCGTTACGTCTTTAAAACAGCAACTTTTCTGAACCAGTCCACTACAGAAAGAACTTTTCTTTACCTTTAAATTACTTGACAAACTTTTCTTAACCAGTCCACCACAGAAAGAACTTTTCTTTCCCTTTAACTAACTGGACAAACTTTTTTTCATTTTTGCTATGTAAGGACGCAATCCGCCATGTGTTAGTATTAATTTTGTCGAAGACAAGGAAGACCTTTGTCCAGAAATACGCACAAATAAGGTGACAGAAGGGATCGAACTCAAAACCGGAGAGGCTGGCAGCTCGTAGCCTATAGAATTTACCACGGTTATAGAGACACAATTCGGTTTCAAACCTCTTGAATGACAAGTTGCTTGGTTCCATTTCAATTTTGTTCACTTTCTATTTTTTAAATCAATTTTTCCTGGATAATAATAGGAAAAGTGGAGTTTCCCATGTCTAGGTCTTAACTGATTATTCTCGCTGTTTATGTCTGAGCTTATGTGTGCTCCCCATTCCATCGACTTTCATTCAATTATTGTTCAAGATTATTAGTGCAGCACATGCAGCATGGCCAGGGAAACGATCTGCAGTAAACTTTTCTGGATTGTTTTCCTGCGTGCTGTGTACCACCTTGCTGTAAGTTGGTATCGATCCTATCTCACAACATTTTCCCCATCACCTAGTGGTGGAGTCCCACTAGAGAACAAAGTGTCGGTCACGCCTACCTAATTGCCGTGGGGTCCACTCACACCCAAGTTCCTGGTGCTTCATGCCAGCCGCGGCCCGTATGTTTCCTGTCTTGCTAGTGAGGGGGGACTCCAGGGCTGATCTACCCAGGGCCTGGCGTTAGAGCGAGACGGCCAGGAGGGTCAATACGCCCAGAGTAGGCCCCCTCCAGTGCAGGTAGACTCCACTTCACGATTTAAAGTCGTCTTCCCAACCTCACTCCGATGATTAGATTTGGGTAAAAAGACCAACATGTTTCTTTGGACTTTGCAGAGATTACTTTCTGAGATCGATTTGAAAAAATGCTTTTGAATAGCTCAGCTGAAACTGAATTACCTGGGAGTCAAAGATATCGCTGACCAAAGGCCGCACAATGCAAGTCGATGAAGAGGTTGTCCACCATGTGGATTCTTGACCAGTGGGCGATGCACTCCAAACTGACCTCTTTTTAGCTTCCGAGGCTCTTGCCTCGGAAACTCATTCTTCAGTTTTGACCAGTGATTACACGGACTGCATGATTTGTAAGTTTGCCGTTTATACCACCATTCTTTACCCCGCCACATCACTATGGAAACCAGAGATGACAAAGTTGTGCACACGCTCTCAAGTCAAAATTATGTAGTGCGGGAATTTTATTGGTCAATGTTGGATTGTTTTGATGATTTAACTATTTGGTTGATTGTCGATTAATTCATAGATTGGTTGATTGATTTATTTATTCATTGGTGGATTTATTAATCGTTTGATCCTGTCTAATAACGTAGTGAACACCTGTGGTCATGACGTAAGATGCCGACCCTGAGATCTTCAACAACTTTTCCTGCACGTTCTCTCCACGCCCTCACTTTGTTCTGGTTGAGATCGCTATATCCTCTCTTCACCTCTAGCAGGTCAGACCCGGCTTTGCCAGATGCGTAGAAAAGTTATTTTTGATCAGCTTGAATTGTAAGGGCTGTGAACAATTTTCAAGCAGCCAATGTTGATCTGAGATATGCAGCGCACTAAACAAGAACCGATGTAAGCCAATGTTTCGATCCTTAAGGTCCAGAGAGTGCACTCCTGTGTACGGCCACCAAGTTTCCCAAGTGTGTCAGGTACAGGTGATTCATCTTAAACACCCGAAGCACTCACCGGCTGCGGTCACTGTCCTTTACATTTCTAAAAGCTCCTCCCATGCCTGAGACTTATTAATTCTGCGCCTTTCTTGAATCTGTTTCCTACCATCCAAGTCACCAAGGCCTTTCAAGTCATTTACTGTTTTTCAACAGTATGAACAAGAACGTGTTTTTATCCCCCCTGTCTCTCACCTTAACAAATGCGACGAAAAGCATCAGCTCATTAGCTGAGCAAATTGGAGAACTTGTACCGTATATCTCGGACTGTCGGTGGACTGAACAAAACAATAATTGACACAAATCATCAACTTTAGCCTAATCTTATCAACTTTTTTGCTGAGCAAAAAGAGTCCATCAATAGACTGAAGACGATCTCCCTGACTAGTTTTTGTGGAAGCTTCCACATTTGCGAGTTTCTACAGCGAGTAAAGTATGCAGCGTAACCCGCCCACCACCCTCGCCTTCTGACTGTTTCTCTGGGCAAGGACTGGAGAGCTAAGTTCAACATGGACCATCTTTGTTCTGCTTGCGTTAAACTGTTCTCTTGTCGGGGAAGAATGGAGCATTTCTCAAGTATTATTTTCTTATATTTAATGAGCCGACGGCACACGTCCTTTATTTATTGCCAAGCCAGACTTAATGCTTTGCTTGTCCACATCCTATCAGAGGCATCATTAGTGGACGCTGTCCTAGTTTGGCCTTTACGGCTTGAATTATGGAGTATTATACAGAATTAAGTGCCTCTTAACGCGAAAGACTTTCGACTTAGTGTCTCCCTATTTTGAGTGGTTTGTGGGGAGACTTAATTTTTTGTCTTGTGCTCCGTCGCTTGCCGCGATTCGATCTTTAAATGCGATTAGTTCTCTCCTCTTTTGCGATGGTTCTAAGAAACATTACTGAAAACTGTTCTCACAGACAAAACTCTCAGCTCAGCCTTTGGTCCAAGTCTAATTGGGAGAGGAAGCTAGCTAGAGCTGCAAACAAGTTTCCCTATTTTCTCCATTCTCACAGAAATCATTCCATGCAATTTAAAACCACTATTTTGATTGAGAGCGTTGTATTTTCTTACTCCTTTGGACAGGAATGTGGACCTCATGTAGTTCATGTTCACCAAATCCAAAAGCTTTGAAAACTTTCTCAAAACCTTTCACTCTCAACCTAGGCGTTGAGACTTTGAAAATTCAGCATTAGCCAAAACAAAGGTCAAAATGTATAATTCTTTCACACTGTTTGTTAATATTGTTTCTTTTTTCTTTTTCTTTTAAGCAATTAAATTCTCTTGGTGCGTACAACTTTACATAATTTAGAGAATGATGTAAGCGTCTTCTCCACGCATGAGGGTGAGATGAACTTTTTAGTCGTCTAGAGGATGATGATGTGAGTGATTTCTGGGAGAAGTCTTCCAAAGAACCTCTTTGGGTTGTTGATTCTTTATCTTTACCTGCTTTTTTTACCTCTCATTTCAAGTTTGCCTATCATTGTAATCATCACTGTATTTTTTCCTTATTACATAATCTCTTTCCTCTTTGTTCTCTCTCCCTCTCTCTCTTTCCCTCTCTCTCTCTCTTTCTCTCTCTCTCTTTTTTCCTCTCTCTTGGTCTCCCTCTCTCTTTCTCTCTCTCTCTCTCTCTCTCTCTTTCTCTCTCTCTTCCCTCTACTGAGAGTATGATCTGCTTACACCCAATTATAAATTGTTCTGGTGTCCTTACGGATCGCCCAGCCCACTAATTACCGGCCCATCTGACTCCTGACGCGCCAGACAAAAGCAAGGCTTGACGAATCTCGTGGAGACTCTGCAAAGCTAGTCAGCTCGAGAGAAACATACCCTGAGGGAGGCTTGCTGGAAACCGCTTCAGTTAAGCAAGGTCTTGTCTAAACCGCGCGATCTCTGAAAGTTAGTCAAAGGTATCACACAACACGCTGAATACATGTCTGTCTGTTTGTCTGTCTGCGCGCCATCGAGCATCAGCTGTAACAGAGATGATTATGGGGAACTTCGCCTAGTCCTGAGCCTCTCTCTCTCTCTCTCTCTCTCTCTCTCTCTCTCTCTCTCTCTCTCTCTCTCTCTCTCTCTCTCTCTCTCTCTCTCTCTCTCTTTTTCTCTCTTTCAATCTCTGTTTCTGCTTTCAATTCTGCCCCTGCTCAATGTTTATTGAAAACCAAAACAGCCAGTTGAGAGAGAAATAGAGAAAGGGAGAAAGACAAAGAGAGAGACAGAGACTGAGAAACATAGACACAGAGATAAATAGAGAGGAAACCAGAGACACATAGAGAGAAAGAAAGAGAAAGACAGAGATGAGAGAGAGAGAGAGAGAAAGAGAGAGAGAGAGAGAGAGAGAGAGAGAGAGAGAGAGAGAGAGAGAGAGAGAGAGAGAGAGAGAGAGAGAGAGAGAGAGAGATCCTTACCTAAGCGAGACAAGGTTTTAGGAAGCTAGCCTGAGGGCAACTTACTGCTCGGCCTAGCCTGGCAATTACTGAGGTAAGAGTTAATTGGCTGAGATGAGATTAGACCCTGTTTTCTGTACCTAGCATCACCAGCAGCCGGCGACACACAGCTCACATCTGGTGGGGGATGGGCTGCTGGGCTGCTGATGCCGACACAAGCTTCACAACGCCCATGGTCGCGAGAATACCGCCGTGTGGGACTCCGAAAAGGACTCAGAAAACGTTCAATAGCAGCAGCTTTAGAACTATGTACATTGTGTGCCATACCGATGAGAAGAGTTTCAGATTGCAGAAGATTTTGGAGGGAGGAAATTAATCGCCAATCTATGAAATCTGCTTATTGAAGGTGTGGAAAAATGTAAGTGTGCAAGAAAAAGGAGGAACGACGAAGAAGAAGGGGCACAGAGACAGAGAGAAAGAGAGAGAGAGAGAGAGAGAGAGAGAGAGAGAGAGAGAGAGAGAGAGAGAGAGAGAGCGAGAGAGAAAGAGAGAGAGAGAAAGAGAGAGAAAGAGCGAGAGAGAAAGAGAGAGAGAGAGAGAGAGAGAGAGAGAGAGAGAGAAAGAGAGTGAGGGAGAGAAGAGGAAAGATTAAATGTTTTTCTTTATAGGAGAAACCCAGAGAGATGTGTTCGTTTTTCTTGGTTCGTTTATTTCTTTATTATTTTTTTTTTATTTTCCTACTGATTTGTGTCACTTGTAAATTTCGTAGGCTCTCGCCACACTTTCACGCACTGAATTGGTTTCAAACAGCAGTTTGCCAAAATACGTCTTTCTTGGGGTTAATGGGTCTTTAAAAAAAAACGCAACTATAACTGGGCATTTGTGTTTAAAAAGTCATAGTATCATTTCAAAGCCAAGAGAAATAATTTGACTTTTTTTTTTTTATTAATGTGTTTCTACTATTTTTGACGATTGCCGTGTATTATCTGCCAATATTTGAACTGTTATTTTATTTTTAGGATCCAAAAAAACAAGATTGCCTGTAAGCAAATGTCGAAATGCCAAACCTGCTAAGAAAAATCTTTTTTTTTTTTTTACAAGCCGCTAGTTGAGAAGGGAGAGAAGTGTGAAGAGACGGGGCGGCCCAGCTGCTACACAGCCTGACACCAAGCAGTCACGTGATTGAGTAGCGCTGAGCCAAGAACAAACACCGATCACTATATCAACCGTATCTACAGTGCCGCAGTAATCGACTCGAAAGTGGGTTCTCTAATTAATAATCTTCATAAGAAATGTGAAAAAAAAAAACAAAAAAAAAAACGCCCATTCGCAAAGTCAATTTTGTAGCCCAGATCACTCTTTACCCCTTCTCTCCTTCCCTTCCACCCGCCCGATCAAACTCAATCTCATCAGTTTTTCTCCCTTTCTTTTTATCTATTTATCTATCTATCCAACTATCTGTCTAGTTCTCTATCTGTCACTATAATTATGTTCTCCTTTCCAGCAGGTGTAAAGAGAAAGCCGTGCCCAGTAAAAGTGTCACAATAATATCAGTCATTCAAGATTCTACTGGTCTGCGTTGGATAACACTGATATCAATAACTCAGTAGTGATGCCATTACAGCTACTGGTGCCCTAACGTTGTCCCGGGCAAAATGATGGGTTTCTGTATTTAGAGTCAGTGTGTACTCAAATAATTATCATGTGTGTGTGTGTGTTAGTGTAGCACCAGAGTGTGAACACATATCGTGTGTGTGTGTGTGTGTATGAATGACACGTCAGTGTGTAAACATATATCGCACGTGTGTGAGTGTAGCGTCGGTGTGTACACACATATCGTTTGTGTGTAAGGACAGCGCCAGTGTGTACCCAGATATCGTGTGTGTGAATGTAACGCCAGCATGTAGACATATACAGTGTGTTTGAGTACTTGAGTGTTCACTCACACCGTACGCTCTTACTGAAATCAATAACTTGGTATTATGCCTGAGGCTCTCATAAACAGACAAAAAAAATGCAGGATATTTAGAAACAGGTTAACACTGTTCTATATATTAATGGCAAGAAAAATACAAAGTTAATAGATAAATGAAGGTTTTTTTTTATTTATTATATTTACTCATGTTACAAGCAAAGAAATATATTGGGAAAAAAATGAAATGAAATTAAAGTTTGGCGCTCGTCAGACCACGGGAAATTTTATCTAGATTAGATCTGGGTGAACAGAGAAGTTGAAATGGAGAAAAAAGAGGAGGATAGAGATGTTGGAGAAGAAAGAGGCAGGATTAGAAGAAAATGTATAAACAGGTATTATCACAGCCAAATGAAACTGATTAGAGGGAGAAACAGGCAGGATCACTTGGACTCACTCATCAAACAGAGCTCGCGTCAGAAGCGATTAGTACATGTTTGTATGTATGTGTGAATGTGTGTATGTGTGCCTGCTGGTGAATATTGAAAGCAGGAGAGATCTAATCATCACGAAATCGTCACAAACTTTCCAAATCTAATCAATTAATTATGAAACGGAACGAGGCTCAATATGAGAATGTGTTGCAGAGGCTTGGACATTCGACAGTTACTGTATAGCGCAGAAGACAGAAGAAAGCAGAATGGAGCAGGACACCGCGACAGCTTGTCCTCTGCGATCTCTCCTGGAAGATCCAGCACCGAGAATGGAACACAATCACAGGCTACAGGCGATTTACAGATTGTTTCTCTTAGTTTTGAAACTTCTGGTTTTTTCTTTTTTTAATTTTTTTCAATTAGACCCCTTGTACTTTTTTATTCATTTGTTATTCTATTTTATCCATTCAATTTTGTTCCTCCATTCCTTAATTTTAAAAGTTATTTATTTATTTATTTATTTATTTATTTACGGGAGGGGGCAATTATTCGTAAAGGTTCGCTATTAAAGGAGATTTAACCTCCGTAGATAAAAACCACAAAAGACTTGAGACTCAAAGGCTAAAGAGTTTTGAACCGAGTAATCTGGCACACAATTCATTACCAGAAGCAGCTAGAAAAATCTGGCTAATCCCCCAGCTGAGTCGGACAGACTTGCAGCTCACCCTCGGGCTCACTTTGATCTACAGGCATCTGACAGTGCAAACCACTCAGCCACAAAGCCTCCATAAGCCTCAGCCCTTCAGGCAGTTCAAAATGTGCCACAGTTGTAATTTTTACCCATCAGAATAAAACAAAGCCAAAGAATCAAGTCAAAATCCAGAATATGAATGGTAAAAGCTTTTTGGCTTTTGATCAGGCAATGGATGTGAATTTTGCTTGTTTATAGGTGGGGTTCACAGGCCCTGAGGCCCGGACAAATCACACACGACTGGGGACAGAATTTACCTGCAACTTCAAAACATTCAGGAAAACAAAAAACAATTAGATCATAATTCCATTTTTTAAACGCACCTTTTTAAGCAGTGTGGTGAAAAATGTATGAAATTTGACTTTAAAATTATTGTTTGATGGCAGTCCTTTTATCTGTGTGATAAACGTGTCTCTACTTAGATGTTTTCCTTTAAGTAGAATGGTTGAGTGGTGATGGTTTGGAAAGAACTTGACAAAACCAAACATAACATTATGTTGGCAAAGAAGATGATGAAGGTGGTGGTGGTGGTGGTGGTGGTGGTTGTGGTGGCAATTGTGGTGTATCAATGGTGGCCAGTAGGTGGCGGCTATGGTTGGACCGTATTTTATTCTAATTGAATTTGATGAATCACTCAGCCCCTAATCTCGCTGCACTTTTGCCCATCATTTAGTTGTGCGATTTTCCATATTAGACCTTTGAGTCGCTAATAGTTCAAACTTTTAAAATTTTCATTGGTATTTAGATTTCATTTCTTTCCCAATTTTTTTCCTCTTCTGTTCTTGTGAATCTGTAATAAAAGTAGTCCTAATATGTGTCGCTTCTGTCTTCCCATTGTCTTAATGAATGTCTCATGCAAGGATGAGTTACTGTCTGGTCGGACGCTTAGATTGGTCGTTATGTTTGGTTTTGTCAAGTTCTTTCCAAACCATTTTCTCGTGAGATTTCTACTTTATTTCCAAAAGTAGCATTAATACAGAACATCCATTTGGCCTTTATCTTCTCTTGTCCGAATGTTAGAGGTGAAAGTCTTTGGATTGAGAATGATGATGGGACCTCAGAACTCCCCAGAGGTAGGCTGGGCTTTCCCTTAACCAGCCAATCAGGAACCAAAGCAAGCAAATTATTCACTGCAGTGGACTAGTGTTGATTTCAACAATCCACATAATTGTTAATGTTTGACTTAATGTAGCAGAAGAGAACAGACTGAGCAGTTTGTGTGTAATTATTTTTTACCACTGTTTGTCTGGTGTGTGTGTATATGTATGTGTGTGTATTGATTACGAATAACTGGTTCAGCATCAGTGACGCAATCGTGTACAATTCTCTGGGTGCTTGAAAACTAAAATCGAAAGTTTCTCTCTCTCTCTCTCTCTCTCTCTCTCTCTCTCTCTCTCTCTCTCTCTCTCTCTCTCTCTCTCTCTCTCTCTCTCTCTCTCTCTCTCTCTCTCTCTCTCTCTCTCAAGTGCTATTTTTTCAAGAATGACATTATGACTGCTTTCAAAATACAGTGAGAAGTTGACTTTTTGTTTTTTTTTTGTTTTTTTTTTATTTGACTGTTTCTTTGGTAGCAGCAACTTTTATTAAGGTCAAATTAATGAATGCGGACAATTTGAAATGGCGCAAGCTGGCAGGCTGTTAGAATCAGCAGCCTCCAGTCCTGGTTGCAGTCATTGACTCGAGCCTTTTCATCGTGCACGCTGCATTCTTGATCAGGGATTCATATTACTCTGCTGCTATAATTGATTTTAGACTTTTTCTGGTGTAACAAGTAGTTCTCATATTCTACCCCGCCCTATCCGCGAAACCCAGCTACTTGCCTATACGTATTGTACAAAATAAATGGTTTTTTGTGGCTTTTTTTTTTAACGTTTTTGTGACTTTATTTAAGTTAATTGTTTTTGTTTTTGCGTTGTTCAATGGCGCACAGCGGATTAACCTGTTCACATTGAGGAAGGTTGCACGTTTGGGATGATATGCATGTACTATAGTCATGGACTTGGCGTATTCACGCCATGCTATATATTCCATAATAAGATGACAAATGTGTAGCTTAATCAGCTCCATAGAAAATAGAGAGTGCTTTCTTTTTTTTTTTTTTTTTTTTTTTTAGATTAGTCCATTAATTTATTTAACTCTCTATTGCTAATTTATAAATTATCACATTGTCATGATTTAATCGTGTTTTCCATCGATTTTTTTGTTCAAAGTGAGTCGTTAGCTTAGTTCTAGGACAAGAAAAGGTGTGGTTGCAACTTATGGTATTTAATTGATATAATTAGCACATTCAAAAAAAAAAAAGAAACATTCCTAACTGTTTAGTTTTACTCCAAATATTAACTAAAGAAGGAAAGAGGAAAAGGATGAAAAATAGTTTAGAAGAATAAACTTCGAAAATTTGATGTGAAGTGCGAATGATTATCAACTAAAGAGATAGATGTAAATAAATTTTAAGTTTGTTGTTGAAGCTTTCAGTTCAGAGATTGCTCAACTGATAGATGATATAGCAGCCTCCTATGCCACATCTCGGGTTTGTTAGATCGTGAGTCACAAACCAACGGCTACCCTCGCCAACAGGGCAGGGATAAAACATGTGATCCCAATAGGCTAGTGGCATTATCTAGGAAGGTGGCCAGGAATGAAGATTTTAAAGATGGCATATTCAATATTTCATCTCCAGGCCTTGTCATCTAATAAAATAAAATAACAAAAATCCACTCTCTGAATATTCGCAATTCACACCAGAAGACATGGCTGTTATAATTGGCTTAAACCTAGGGACTTTCAAGCAAAAAGAAAAATAACTTTTACTGTATAGTTGCTCTTGTTAAGAGGTATCTAATCGCTTTATGTGTCTCTTGTTATAGAAAATTATTGAAGATAATAAAAACTATCAGGCCTAGCAAACCAAGCTCGGGACAAGACATTGATGTAGACAGTCACCATGGCCACTGATCCTCTTTTAGTAATGGCCCGACCGTTAACTTTCTTTATTCTTCTGTTCTTACAGTTACAAAATTGGTATAAATATTAAAAAAAAAAAAAAGTGCGGTCCAGCACCTTTTACTGTTAATATTTTTTGTAGGAAAATATTCTATGGGCTTTCAAAGAGAATGATAACATAAAGAGCTGAAAAAAAAATAGTAAGATTTTTGTAGTAGATTGATAAAATGCAACTAGTTTTTGTTTTCTCTTTGAGCTGAATACTTTTGTTTTGATAAGACTAATCAATAAAAAGGATACAAATTTTTGTCTTCAAACATAATCTGATTATGTATGTAAATAAAAAATAATTATATAGCGCCAATTGGTATGTTAATAAAGAAATCGGTTTGCTTTTTTTATTCAACTGTTTTGACAGGTGATTGCGGGATCCGGATCGAATACTGGTCTATCAAGAAAGTCAGAATATTCAATGCTTTGACTGTTTTATTATACTTTTCCATACCTTCATAGTTTCACCAAGAATTACTAAGCATAAAGAAGAGAGAGAGAGAGAGAGAGAGAGAGAGAGAGAGAGAGAGAGAGAGAGAGAGAGAGAGAGAGAGAGAGAGAGAGAGAGAGAGAGAGAGAGAGAGAGAAAACTTTCGCCACAAAGCCTGGCCCAACTCCGATAACAGCGACAAGAACCAGCGGATGATCTCTCGCTGCCTTAGAACACAGTAGCTGATTTCATATTACCAAGAGGCCAGTAATTACCAGTGTTGTCATGTGGACCGCTATAATATGTTTGCGAGGAACTAAAAAAAATCAACCAACTGAGACCGGCGTCCTAAAACACAGGTTTATGTACAGCCCAAAATGTCAAAAATGAAAGAACTTTCAATGACTACATACATTCAAGAGGAAGCGGTAAATCTTAAGGATCAAACATTGCAGTTAAATGAAATTTATGAGACGCATTTAGAAGTTCCTTCAAATAGTAAAATATTATTGACGATTTTGGAAATTTTTTTTTCTAGAAAAAGGCAGATCAGAAGCTTAGAGTAATTTTATGGAAATATTTTTTTACAATGATTATTATAATCCTAACAAATCGATAAAGTTAAAATGTTACAGTTAAAATTATAGGTCTAAATTACTGAATGTTTCGACTTCGCCTGGCTTTGAAAGGTTTGAAGAAAGCTGCTAAGCATCATTAAAAAATTTCACAGAGTTCATCTCTCTGAGTGTCCAGAGAAAGTCAACCGTAGATCAAGATCTATCAAATTTCCAGGCTGTTTTAGGAGAGGGTTGCCGTGGTTCAATTCTAAATTGCACAGTTCAGAAAAAATTGTTCATGAAGAGAACAAAAATTTTTAAAAATAATAATAATAATAATAATAATAATAATAATAATAATAATAATAATAATAATAATAATAATATAACCAAGACAGTGATTGCAAAGAAATGTAAAATGTTATCCTTTTGCCAGAACTATCAGCTAAATTCATGAAAAGGTCGGGAATAAAAAATGAAAAAGAACTAATGAGTGTTCATTGCCTCCTTTTCCCGTAAATAATTTATGCTTTCACCACGCCAATTTCTCAGGGTCCCATTATTTATATTTTTTAATTAATTTGTTTATTTAATTATCTATTTATCTCTATGTATATTTATTTTGTTTGTTTATTTCTTTCTTTTGATTAGTAATCTAAATCATCAATATTCAAATTTAATTTTTTTTTTTTTGGAGGGGGGAGGGGATGTTGTTTGTTTTTGTGTGTTTTCTCTTTGTTTTTGTCTTTCTTATATTGTTTTTGTTTTTAATTTTTTTCCTCTAGTGATTAAAATGGGGAAGTAAGGGTTATAAAAAATGCAGTTTTTGATGTAGCAAAGCAAGAAAAAATATCGAGAGCATTGAACTGTATTTACATTACAAACTGCCCTGGCTCTGTTTAAAAAAAAAAATAATTTGAAATTAAGAAAAAAAAATTTATTTGATTTTTTTATGCATAATTCTAATATATTAACTTTACTTGTGACCCCCTTAAAGGATACCTTCAGAAAATAAAGTTAGTTTTCAGATCTCCAGAAAAAAAAAAAGTATGATTTGAAACGAAGAAAGCAAGGAAGAGAGAAAGTAGAAGAAAGATATTGGAACAGTTACTGCTTTTATTTTCTTCTAGTCTTAGAATTTCTTTTGCAGTTTTTCAAATAGCATTTTTACAATAACATTTTTGTTATTCATTTTAATAATAATAATAATAATAATAATAATAGTAATAATGATAATAATAATAATAATAATAATAATAATATTATTATTATTATTATTATTATTATTATTATTATTATTATTATTATTATTATTATTATTATTATTATTATTATTATTATACAGCTGTTGTTCTTGTTTTTGTTGTTGTTGTTGTTGTTGTTGTTGCTGTTGTGTTTTTGTTGTTGTCGTTGTCGTTGTTGTTGTTATTATTATTATTAATATTATAATAATTGTTCTTATTGTTGTTGTTGTTGTCGTTGTTAGTAAGAGTAGTAATAGTAGTAGTAGTAGTAGTAGTAGTAGTAGTAGTAGTAGTAGTAGTAGTAGTAGTAGTAGTAGTAGTAGTAGTAGTAGTAGTAGTATTAGTAGTAGTAGTAGTAGTAGTAGTAGTAGTAGTAGTAGTAGTAGTAGTAGTAGTAGTAGTAGTAGTAGTAGTAGTAGTAGTAGTAGTAGTAGTAGTAGTAGTAGTAGTAGTAGTAGTAGTAGTAGTAGTAGTAGTAGTAGTAGTAGTAGTAGTAGTAGTAGTAGTAGTAGCAGTAGTTGTAACAGTAGTAGTATTGCAACTGCTACTCTTTTTTTTCTGTAAAATGTTTTGTTTTGTTTTTTGATAATTGTGAATTGATGGTTCTTAGTGAGAAAAATTAAGATGGATAAACGGAAAACTAGAGAAAAGTGAAAAATATTTATTAAAACAAAATTAATCTAGACCTATTCTAGACTGATGAAAAATCTTGATAACTGAAACTAGTTATGAATAACTATCACAAGATTAACTCAAATCCTACAATCTTCATGTATTTGGTTGAAAAGTTTGCATCAAATAATGGTTATTATAATACAATAATCAACATAGGAATGTTTGCGTTGGGAAAACCATTTGTAAAAATTGTTATCTGAAATAACTTTAAAATTTCGCTTCTGAATACCCTAAACATAGATCCTTCTCATCCTAAAACTGTAAAAAAAAAAGAGGCAACTTTGAAACAGACCGACATTTTATTTTTCCGACAAATTATCTTAGCCTTCAGTTTTCAAAGTAAAAAGATTTGCTTAAAAGTTTATTGTAGTTAACACTTTTTATTACACGTTGTTCTTGTCTAAAATCTATTGTGTGAATGTCAGTCCATAGTTTTATTTTTTAGAGGAAAGATAAGGAAATGCTTTGGCTGGTCTGACCAGATCTCGATTGTATGAAAGGTGAGGAAGATGACAGTGAGTGGAGAGGTCGGTGGAGTACTCACTGGATGTCCCTGTGGGTCTGTTCATGTTGAGACTGTTTATGTGGGTTTATCTTGGGGCTCCTGTCTGGCCTCTCTGTCCAGTTCTCACACTTATCTTGGTCTCGTTTGGTGAGTTGTCAAACAAAAAATGGCAGACTCTACTCTAGGAATGATGGTATCGTTTCAAATCTTCTTCATCACTGTCCACTCCAGCCTTTTTGACTTCGGTAACAGTTTTAATCCGGTAATCCGACTCTGGTGAAAACATTCAAGTTTAATGCGACTTGGATAATATGCGAAAGCACAACAACCGAGATCTGTATCTACACATAACGTTAGTACATTGCACAGGAGACTGCTTGAAAATATTCCATCAACGTTACGAAACGTCAGATTCCCGCTTACACTTAAACCTAAAATAAATCTAGATCTAGATCTAGATCAGTGTTGTGCTGCTCTGGGAACTAGGATTTCATTTCGCTGCGGTCGGTTGTAAGTGGGACGAACGGTGAGTCACAGAAAATAAAATGACATGCTTGTGTTATAAGGATAACAATTATTACGTCTTTATGAGTCTAATTTCAGTTAAAAATATATTTGGCGTTTAAAAATTAACATGAATGACTCTTAATTGTAAATCGAAGCTTTAATCACAAATTATATCCGGAAACACTGAAGAATTCCGATCTGTGGCTAACACTAGGACTTCCAATATGTCACTTGTTCTAACAATCTAGACCTGCTTCAGTGCTGTGGCCTGCTGCTTTGGATGACACCACAAAAATGATTGCTTGCAACATTCCTCGCACGTTGGTGGCTTCTAGGAGCAGAAAGTAACCATTTTTAACCAAAAGTCAGCCTGGAAAAGTCCCCTCTGAGAGTCAGGCGTCACAGCAACCGAGCTGGCAGCCGCTGGGATAGGCCTGCCTTTCTGTTTGTCGTTTAGCTCCACTTTGCCCCTCCCCTCCCACCGCGGGAGGAATGCGTAACAGCTTTCGAAGCCCAGCCGCCCCCTAATCCTGCTGAGGACCTACCGAGGCCAACTTAACCTGTCCTCGCTTGTCGCTTTGCTGTCCTCGCCTGCCCCCGCCGTGAACCCGTGTGGCCTCAAGCTCCAATCACGGTCGGCGGAGCTGGTGAGGAAGAGGCGGAGCCAGCGGCGAAGCCTGCCAGCTGTTCTGTCAACACTGGCATAAAGGTACCCGCCCTAACGATTAACTGCGTTTAGCGAGACATGTTCCGCCATTGGTGCAGCCATCGAAGGCTTCACAAGGGAGGCAAGTCAAAGTGTGATCACCATAGAGCATTGAAAATTATCTCTTCGCTCGTCTCTGCTTCTCTATCAATCTCACATTCTCTAAAGATTTAACATGTCCTAAGTTTCTTAAGGATTCATGTGAGGAACATTTGTCTCGCTGCCTCTTCAATTTTGCTATTTATTTATTTATTTATTTATTTATTTGTATTGTCGCTGCTTTATTCGATTCAACACGTATTTGATTTCTTAGTGATTAATTAAGCTTCTCTCTACGATTCCAGCAACATGATTTTTATACTTCCACCGATTAAGTATATCTATTTTCTAACTGTACTTACTATTCTCTTTCATTTATACATTTTTATCCCTCTTTGTCTTTCCAACCATCTATCTAACTATTTATCTCCTTATCTAACTAGCTATTTGAGGTATCATCTACCTCTCTTCTGCTTGTCATTCTGGTTGTGCTTGAACAAACTTTTCAATCCACTACTTTACCAATCCAATAATCTGTTTTTATAATATTCTTTTTCAACTAAGATTTTTAACCTGGGCTTGCCTAAATTGATGCTTTTCTTTGTTTGTTTTGTTTTGTTTTTGTTTTTTTGTTTTTTTTTCGTTTTGTTTTTTTCCTCTATCGATTAGCATAGAATAAAGACGAACTCTGAACATCGATTTCACCATAGTTATGAATGTAAAAACTCGAACCCCCATCTTTCTCCCTCTCGGCCTTTCTCTTTCTTTTTCCTTCCTTGCCCTCTCTCCTTTCCCTAGATCTAATCTGTCTCCTATCCCCTGTCCCTCTCATTCTGTTAGTTTGTTCGAGAGCGAAAGTAAGTAAATCAATGTCAAATGTATAAAATATAACAAAATAATGTAAACCTCTTCCCTAGGACTGGAATATTTTACTTTGTCAAAGTCAAAGTAAGATATTCTCCATTTTAAAAATATAAAGACCAACCACTGTACAATCTAGTGAGCTTCTTCTATCGCTCAGGGAAAAAAAAAAACCAATAAAAAATAAACGATAAACAGTCATGGAGATTTGAGAATTATCGAAAACCATTCTTTCCTTGAGCTATTTATTTAGACTTGAGTAAACTTTTCTTGTTAGCTCGTTCATTCCCTCTTGATTATAACTTTATTATAATTATGTGTAATTATATCATGTGAGTGCGGATTTTGATTTTTTTTTTTTTCTAAACCATTTGCTGCTCATATAAAACTAATGAATTGGAACAATGAAGTCAATTCTTATCTTAAAATTAGTTCCCGATCACCCTGCCCTTCGCCAATTTCTCTCTCTCTCTCTCTCTCTCTCTCTCTCTCTCTCTCTCTCTCTCTCTCTCTCTCTCTCTCTCTCTCTCTCTCTCTCTCTTGCTCGCTTTCTCCATATCTCTTTCTCTTTCCCTCCGTCTCACTCCTTTCGTAACTGCAATTTTGTGCCGCAAAGTTTTTTTATCGTAATTCACGTCCAGTCTAGATCATAATCAACATCACGGGATTCGCACAGCAACAACAACAACAACAACAAAATTACTTAGTGGATTAGACATGAAGTATTAATTTTGATCTAGAATGAACATTTGAATTCTTGTCCTATGTTTCAAATGCTAGTGATAAGACACAGAGTTCTGGCTAGAAAAATGTGTCCAGCAAGTCCATTTCTCTGGAGAATATTATTATACTTTTAAAGGTGCTGGAGCCAATATCATGGGATTCTTAAATTAAAGTCAGAAGTAATAAAAGATTAACAAGAATTGGGAAATTGGGAAAAAAAAAAAATACTCTGTAACAATGATTAGTGCTTCGGACTTCTTCAAACGCTTCTGTAATGGGTAGATTTCATTATTTCTAACTAATCTAGGAAGTAAGCTGTATCATATATAGTAATCCGTGAAATAGTACGGAGGCTCTAGATCTAGGTGTGCCCGTGTACAGAATTAGAAGTGTGATTAAATGAAAAAACAACAAAAACAATTTTTTTTAAAATCCAAACTTGAAAAAAAAATCTACCTAACTGAGTATATTTTTCTGTTCCTACCTATCAATCAATTAATCTATCTATCTATCTATCTATCTATCTATCTATCTATCTATCTATCTATCTATCTATCTATCTATCTATCTATCTATCTATCTACCTATCAATCAATCAATCTATCTATCTATCTATCTATCTATCTATCTATCTATCTATCTATCTGTTGATCTATCTATCATATAATATACATACATATATATATATATATATATATATATATTGCCTGTCTATCTATCTATCTATCTATCTATCTATCTATCTATCTATCTATCTCTCTATTTGTCTAGCAGTTCATTTTATCTTTATTATCTATTTAATTTATCAATTCATCTATATTTCTATCTATCTCTCTATACATATATCGATTGATCCATCGAACATCTATCTATCTTCTCCATACGTCCATTGATCTATCCGTCTATCTAAGTATGATCTATCTATGTATCTAACTATCTATCTATCTATTGATCGATCTATTAATCCACTGAAATATCCATCTATCCCTTCCATCCATCCATTGATCTATCTATTTCAGCCCTTCTCTTTGTTGTTTTTTTTTTCCTTCTCTTTATTAATCTGTCACAATCTCTCAAATCTATAAAAAAAATATGTGTCTGTCTATATTGTCTGACTGTCTGCATGACTACTCGTATTTCTGTCTGAAAATCAACGTCTTTGTCTTTTAAGCCAGCACAAACTTGTATCTTCATGAATAATCTAATTTTGTAGATGAGGATGGCTCTGTGGCTAAGGGCTAAGACTTGTCTCTGCAAGCGATGGGTGCCGTATCGAGATGCAGGTTCGATCCTTGTCCCCGCGCCATTCGCCGTTTGTTATTTCTCCTCCTAGTATTAGACGGGCTCCAGGTTGATCTAGGTTTGTGATTTGCTCCTTCGATCACTTGTATCTCTAAATGGTGAGAATTAAGTTTGTCTGTCCCAGCCTCTGTTGTTGTTTTATTGTCTTCATTGTTACAATGTCTTTCTGCCACTCTCTCTCTCTCTCTCTCTCTCTCTCTCTCTCTCTCTCTCTCTCTCTCTCTCTCTCTCTCTCTCTCTCTCTCTCTCTCTCTCTCTCTCTCCTCTCCTTTCCTCATCTTAGTTTTTGTTGCTATCAATTTTATTCTTTTCCATGTCCCTACCTGCCTTTATCTTTTCAGTAGCATCACGCCCTATTGTTTTGCCTTTTTTTTAATTTCTTCAATCAACGTACATAATATAAAGAGAAACGTTGACATCGTGTCACTAAGGTCATTCTTAATAATTATTCTTTCATTTTATTTTATTTTTTTTTCTAATACGATTCTAAAGTTCTTTTTTTTTCATGACGGATGTCTAGGCTCTAAATCTTTTGCCCCATCATCTACCAAGAATCATCAATGGAACTGAGGTAGGGGTAAGCTATTCCTCGTTACTGTTTGCTGTATTTAATTTGCGTTTACCTCAATCATTCTTTCAAGGCAGAGTTCAGAAAATTTCACAGTCCAATATGCTCATAGTAACACCCTATAGATTCCTTTTGAAAATTTGATAGTCCAATGTTGACACAATGAGTTCCCAAAAATTCGCTTATAATAGCCAGTTTCTTCCGTGGTAAAATGTTTCCATGGCTATGAAGGTTTCTGCCAACGTACTTTACGGGCAGTTTTCGGCGTTGCAGTTTTCCCTGAGGCGGCCAGAGACAGAGAAGCAAAGCTGGACCTGTGGATCTAATGAAACAAGTGGTTGATAATGAAAATAATAGAGAGGATGGCAGAAACATCTGCAAAGCTAGATCTAACTAAGGAGCAACAAATGAGACAAAGAAGTAAAAATAAAAGAAAAGACTAGAATGGTAGATAAGTGATGATTGCTGTAACCCAAACCCTCTAGACTGTGCTTTAATATGCATCAACTAAATGCTTCTGTATAGAAAGCCATGACAAATGAACTAAATGCTATTGGTACATTATATTTTATGATTTGTAACGATGGCGTTGTCCAAGTAAACTGACCTAACAGAATGGTCGTCGAGCTGTCACGCCACTCGCGATGCACAGAGAGTTTCTAGTTCAAAGATTTAATCCATCGAAATCTCTGCTACTTAAAAGCTAGATTTACCTTCTCAATAGGTGCACATAACGAGCCTGAACATTCTTTTTGGGACCAGCGGCAGATGGTCACAACTGTAGCGCTTTGTACTCTCAGAAGAAATCTACATTTGAAACACCACTTAGCGTTCTGAATCGCTTTGCATGCCAAACAATCGAAATTTAAGACCAGAACTTATCTAGCTGAACAAATCCTGCAGGTTTCATTAACTCCCCAAAACATCGTGCATTATTCAGGGGAAACCTGTAACATGCTCATATCTATGTCATTGTCCACTGTTTGTTTTTTGTTTTTTTCTAACCAACACTTGGTGAAAAGGGTTGACCGCTCTTGAGTTACAGCTGTTGGACATAGTTTTTTTTTAGCAAACAGCAGCTTGGAAACACACAGGAGTGGTCAGTGATAGGTACACTATAAGGTCCAGTCTGTGGTCAGTTCAAATTGATCCTCTCGGATTACTGGCTCTAAGTGATTTAAGGGTCTTGTTTTGTGCAAGTTAATAGTGCTATTTTCAGAAACTTGGTACAATCGTTCTACAGCCAAAGATAAATATCTCTCCAGCGCGTCCTTTAGCAATGACATTAGAATATTTGTTTGGCCCAAGATCCTATTGAAAGATTTATTTTAAAAAAGATTGTTTTACGTTATTTAGCAAAAAGGTGTCAGCGATCATTCGAACCATAATTCCTTTGTTACGTTATGTATATTGCCGGACTTTCCCTGATAACGAGCTCAAGACTAGCGCTTAGTGGAAATTCAATACTTATTACAGTAACTGTTGTAGTGACACACACAAAAAAAATAATGAATCAAAGAAAATAAATTACCACTACATGGCAATGCAAATAGATTTTATTGGATGACGAAGATAGCAATGGTAGTGATCATTTGTCTGCTTATCGCGTGCCAGATTAGGTAATACAAAATGATTTATGTCAGTTTGAACATCCGGGTCATTTGAGCAACTACAACCACCAACTGGAAAATCAAAGTCATGAAATAAATGGAATTATTGAATAAAGTAGGATTTTTTTCTTCTGTTTTTAAAGCTTTAAAACTATATACATTCACAATGTTATTATGTATGTACCATACTTAAATGTTACTCAATTTTTCGTAAGTAGTTTCGGATAGTTTCTTGTTTGTTGGTTGTTGTTTTTTTCAACACTTAAAAGAAAAATAACCACATTTTTTTTTCAGTTTAAGGAACTGGTCTGAAAGGAAAACAACAGGTTCAATTAAACTATTTTGAGAAGTGAACTCTTTGCTGTGGCATCACTTCCGGAGATTGTTTGCTAGGTAGGCACTCTCTGACTGGATCGCCACACATGCGCAGTGGCGATGTTCCGTTTGAATCAGATTCACACGGTGTTAAGACAAAGGGTTTTGCTGTGCTGAGCCGGGCTGTGGAAACAGACGCGTTGACTTGTTGGGGGAATAATTTCTCTTGTTCCCACAGCTTCTATCAGCTCTGCCAGCGTCTGCCTCTCTGTAGCCTTAGCGGCCTGTGGTCTGTGTGTGTCGTTCTCATCCTCCACCAAGATCTGATTTCCGGCAGAGAGATATCCCAGGAGCTGCAAGCCAGCCTGTGTGTCTGCTGCAGTACACTAATTCTCCTAAACCGTGCATCCTTGTTTACCTGTTGACCTGCTGGGGGCCGCAGCCACGGCAACAATTAGGACTTGTCCACTTGTAATGTTGTTGTTGGTGTTGCGGCTGTTTGTTGAGGTTTGGAGGAGCAACCGCTACACATCCTGCCTAGAGCACAAATATTCAGGGCTCATCTTATTTGTCTCCACGCCCTGTGTGTGCGTGTCTCTCTCTCTCTCTCTCTCTCTCTCTCTCTCTCTCTCTCTCTCTCTCTCTCTCTCTCTCTCTCTCTCTCTCTCTCTCTCTCTCTCTCTCTCTCTCTCTCTCTCTCTCTCTCTCTCTCTCTCTCTCTCTCTCTCTCTCTCTCTCTCTCTCTCTCTCTCTCTCTCTCTCTTTTTCTTTACCTCTCACCCTCTATCTCCCTCTCCCTATTTCTCTCTCTTTCTCCCTCTCTCCCTCTTTTTCTATACCTCTTTGTATATATTTTTCTCTCTCCATCCATTTGTTTTCTTTTTTTTTGTACTTTCTGTTTCACTTTACTTAAGATTCGGTCGCCTAATTTTTGTCTCTTTGTCCTTGGTGTAAAAAAAAGGCCTTTATATAATACATAGTTATCAATTCGTAGCTCACGTGTTGGGATTAATTAGTCAAGCAGTAATTCGACTATGCAACTAATATATTCTTTCGTATTTTTACTCCTCAGATGCTGAGCTTGTAGCTTTCTGATAGAAACATGAGACACAATAAAAGCTACGTAATAAATACGTATAACTTTTAATATTAATACTTTAAAATTATGCATGATTTAAAAAAATATGGACTGTATCAGGCATGGCAGCAATGGAAATACTACCCAAATCAGTGATGAATTGGTGATTGGCAATTAGAGGGGGGAGGTGAACACATACATGACCACACAGAGAGAGGAGGTATTTATGCAGAAGAGACTGAAGCGATGTTGGCCGCTAGACTACCAACACCATCAGAGTTGACGGCGCAGACTCAGCTCTCTCCACTGTAGAATATCGCTGCGGCTCTCCGGCTGGCCGCGTCAGCACACAGGCAGCTTCTCCAGGGAGGAGTGGACGTGGAGAACGAGGTGCGCGCAGCTGACCATTCCTGCTCTCCCTCAAAACAAGAAATTAGTCAAATTAGTGGTATGACATTCAGTGGGTCAGGCAAGCACCAGTGCCAGTATTGTCCAGTCTCTCCTGATTGTCTGAGAGCCTGGGCGTGGGTACACTGGTCAGCAAAGCTCTTTGACCCAGGGTCAAGCAGCCTCGGGCTTGAAGCTTGTCTCTTATTGAGAGGGGAAACAATTAGTGGACCTGCGGTCAGAGAAGACTAGCTGCAGAAGTGGAAAACCATCTTTAGCAGCACATGGGTAGAGGTTAATAAGCTAAGTTATCTGTGTGAGATATGTGCACACAGCTTTTACAGATAATAAAGGGAGAGGGGAGAGAGAGAGAGAGAGAGAGAGAGAGAGAGAGAGAGAGAGAGAGAGAGAGAGAGAGAGAGAGAGAGAGAGAGACACACAACACACAGATATAGAGACAGAGAGAGAGATTAACACAAGAGAGACAGAGAGAGAGAGAGAGAGAGAGAGAGAGAGAGAGAGAGAGAGAGAGAGAGAGAGAGAGAGAGAGAGAGAGACCGACAACAGACAGATCTAGTGACAGTGAGAGAGATGCACACAAGAGCGTCAGAGAGAGAGAGAGAGAGAGAGAGAGAGAGAGAGAGAGAGAGAGAGAGAGAGAGAGAGAGAGAGAGACCGACAACAGACAGATCTAGTGACAGTGAGAGAGATGCACACAAGAGCGTCAGAGAGAGAGTGGAAATAGTTAAGCGGCACGTATAACAGACAGGCAACAAGGCAAATGCTTACACCGTTCAATTTCTAAGAAAAAATGATACACTTTATTTTGTTTCCATTTTTTTTTTTTTTTTTGAGATAAGCAGTGCTGAAAAATCTTGATATTTAGATATTTAATATTAATGGTGCAAAAAAAAGTTGACTAAAATCATGTAAAATGTATAAAAAGTTCCGAGTTACAAAACTATGATAGTATTTGGAGCGTTAGTTAAAGCCTACCGTCTAGCGATAGAGATAACCAAAGTAGAAAATAAAAAGTTATGTGCAGAGATGTTGCAGAGTGACAGTTTCCCCAGTTCGAGTATCTATTCTCACAACATTTTTCGAGATAACATTAAAGTTTTGACTTGAGCTACCAGAGATCGGAAGATTCACAGCTTTTATTGACCTTTTAATACTTTTTCAGAGGCAATATTGGATTATATTATTATGTATATCATTATTTATTGACGATTGAAAGCTAAAGCGATTTGACAAAGGCTAGACGTATCGCAAAGTTCCTGAGTATTTATTGACACCCGTCAATAATTCCTAATAAAACTGGTGGCTCAACAACTAGGTCCGTCATTTGCCACGATTGTGCTATCTCACCATTTTGTCTTCCAATTAATGAAACAATGAAAATTTTAAAGAAAGACACTAAACCGCGCCAAATGCCATGTTATTTGACTAGCTTTTTAGTCCTTTAGATTTAGGAAAGATTCTGGAACAGACGAACGAATCAGTACGCATTGATCGCTTTACCAAACTGGGCAGTCTGTAATTCTATCACTGACTCATTGATCGCTTCACCAAACTGGGCAGTCTGTAATTCTATCACTGACTCATTGATCGCTTCACCAAACTGGGCAGTCTGTAATTCTATCACTGACTCATTGATCGCTTCACCAAACTGGGCAGTCTGTAATTCTATC
Organism: Elysia crispata; assembly: GCA_033675545.1. Taxonomy (NCBI): domain Eukaryota; kingdom Metazoa; phylum Mollusca; class Gastropoda; family Plakobranchidae; genus Elysia; species Elysia crispata. The sequence continues at coordinate 313,843 of JAWDGP010007341.1, forward strand.
ACTGACTCATTGATCGCTTCACCAAACTGGGCAGTCTGTAATTCTATCACTGACTCATTGATCGCTTCACCAAACTGGGCAGTCTGTAATTCTATCACTGACTCATTGATCGCTTCACCAAACTGGGCAGTCTGTAATTCTATCACTGACTCATTGATCGCTTCACCAAACTGGGCAGTCTGTAATTCTATCACTGACTCATTGATCGCTTCACCAAACTGGGCAGTCTGTAATTCTATCACTGACTCATAAAGATCCAGCTATTCAGTACCTTTATCAATTTTATGCCTTTTGAAAATACCGCAAGTAAAAAAATATGTGCTTTGTTTTTAAATACTACATTTAAAAGAGGAAAAACCCAACATTTTTTTTACTTAATTTACTTTCTTGAATATTAGAAAATAAACAAGACAGGATGCGATCTGCACGTTTCAGTTTCTTCTATACGATATTATGGTTTTTATTTTTTTGCTGTTTGTTTTTTATTTTTTTTTTAATTCTCTTTCAATTTTGGTAAGATTTTGTGTAACATATTCGATGTCTCACTATTCAAATGTACCCGCAAGTTGGAACTGACCCAAGTAATGATTTATATTTTGGTTTGAGTTAAACAGGAAGATACAAAGAGACAAAGTGACAAAGATCCTAGAAGAAAAAGAGACAGGTACAACAAAAAAAAAAAGGAAATACAGGATATAAAAGGAATAATCGCCTTCCTCAATAATAATGAAGGGAGAGATAAATGTTCGAGCGAGAGCAAGGGAGAGATAGAGAGATAATTTAATATAATGAGAGGCAGATAATAAAGAGAATAGAGAGACAGAAAGAGAAGAAAGAGTAGAAGAAGAAGAAGAAGAAGGAGGAGGATGAGGAGGAGGAGGAGGGAGGAGGAGGAGGAGGAGGAGGAGGAGAAGAAGAAGAAGAAGAAGAAGACGAAGAAGAAGAAGAAGAAGAAGAAGAAGAAGAAGAAGAAGAAGAAGAAGAAGAATAAGAAGAAGAAGAAGAAGAAGAAGAAGAAGAAGAAGAAGAAGAAGAAGAAGAAGAAGAAGAAGAAGAAGAAGAAGAAGAAGAAGAAGAAGAAGAAGAAGAAGAAGAAGAAGAAGAAGAAGAAGAAGAAGAAGAAGAAGAAGAAGAAGAAGAAGAAGAAGAAGAAGAAGA